>JAYMTN010001565.1:0-12588 GCA_036897425.1 Erodium trifolium
TGTTTTTTTTTTTTCAACTCGATTAAAACTCGAAAGCGGTTCTTACAGGTGTGGTCCGTTATACGCCTATTCAGCTTTAGTGTATTGTATTAAGTGGCACTGCTGTAAATACATTAAAAAATTTATATTGGAAAACTTCACTTTAAAAATCAATCTCTTTTCTTAGCAAATAAGATCTTATTAATTTTCCAATAGTAAAATACAGGTAAGGGCATCCGGAAGTGAGCTCCAATCCTACAAGAATAAGCGTAAAATGAGTTTTCCTAGCTAATCAATAAGCGACATTATTTGTTGATCCATTTACAAACGCGAGTTTAACATCCTCGATGTTAGAGCGAATGACTTTAGCGTCCTGAATAATGGCCCCAACCAGGAAAAGTGGTAACTGAGCAGTAGAATTGTGGCCAGGCACCCCTAGAGCATTACCACGAAGGATGATCTTCCCCCATTGTCGATCCCGCGTAAAAGATAAAGCACCAACAATCGTATAATCCTCAATCAAACTAGGGTCTCACACCCCTTGTATCGTCCCGTTCTCAGCCTCAATGACAGCCCTATATTCTGATCATCAAATAATCCCCTATCTCGACTGTCAATCTCCTGAAACACTGCTCCGTCAACATTAATCACTACGTACCTCGACGGGGGAAGATTCCAAATAGGGTCTCCCATGAGCTGAGTACCGACCCGATCGGGACGGTTGGGCCAGTTCCTCCTTCCAACCTCGGAGCTAGCTCCTCACTTGATATGTACCCCGCAGTAAGGTTGTAGTGTCCTTCCATAACAAAGGCATTCTGCCTTCCAAATCTCTCACTATCATACAGATATCGCGGTTACCCTTGAGGGGGTTGGCCTTAGGTGGTAGCGACCCTTTGGGTCATCCACCCAATATCACAAGTCCTTCTCTCTAGGCACTTAGAGGGAGATAGTCAAGATGGCCTCTTGATCATGTGGATTAAAGAGGGCATGTATGTGAGGGACGTCCCACTTTCGGGTCCCCGAGTTGATCCAAATATAGCTAGGGTTGTTACCCCAGCCTGACGTATGAAATATCCATTAGGATAGTACCGGGGCTTAACTAGGCTAGTCACAAGCGACCCAGGATCAACAACCAAATTCCACGCTTGCTTCCCTAATAATGTCGAGCTGGAATCTTGGAACTTGGAGATCCTGGAAGGCCATTCCGCCCAAAGACTTGGGGCAACACGACTTGGCCCAATCCTGCCAGATAATAGGTCGGGCCTTTTCGGGAGAGTCCCCCACCAAAACCTCGCCAAATTCACATGTATCATGTCCGTGATCGAGCGGGGTACCTTGAAAATAGACATCGCATATGTAGGAAAGGAAGTAAAAACCGAGAGAATCATCACCTCCCGGCCTGCAGGGGAGAGCATCTTCCTATATCATGGTTGTATCCGTTTAAGTACCTTGTCACCCAAGTAAGCCAAGTCCTACAGCGACTTCGTCCCATCATGTTCGGGATGCCCGAGTACATAGCTGCCTCCGAGGTTTCAGAATGGTGAGGATAAGACAGCTCTCCTGACAGATCATGTACCAAAGATACAGCTCGCCACCTGTAAGGACCTTTTCAGAGCTCGCCAGCGGAAGATACGAAGGCGGGGTCGTGTGGGGGATATTCTATATGTTAAATTATGGTGGTACGATAACTGGATGCCTGGTTTGGGCTTTGATCTGATTTAGGGTCCTATAGCTTTTGTGGGTGTTGTAAGAGCCTTCGAAACCCGAGGCGCAATACCATTCATCCTGGTCAAAAATACGCCGGATGAGATGGATAAATCGTTGACATCCTGCAAGTAACGGGACCCGGTCCACGTTTCAATCCTTCTACACAATAGGACCCAGTATATTTGTTCTATACTATAAATAACCGTTAATCATTGACAGGGCCATCCCAGTCCAGGCGGGGATAGCACAGTCCCATACCCAAGCATAAGGAGTCCACGACCGTACCCACGCATAACATTAACAGGTCCCTTAATATTCCTCAAAACCAGAAATTATTAGCGCGACTTCATAGCTTCTCTTGGACAAAGCTTTCACCTTTTCCCCCAAATCGCTCTCTTCTCTCCAACTGGAACGACCCTTCATTAGGGTTTCGGTGCTTTCTATTTTGGAGCTGACTTCTCTCATCTTGCTGGCGAGACACTCTGATCATCGTGTATGTACGTGCTTGAATCTTTGCGTTCGTCTCTATGTGATGTGTTCTTTTGTTCAATATATGGCTATTGTGATATCTTGGAAGTGTTGTTCACCTGTGTTCTTTCTTCTGTTTGATTGCTCTTTTTGTTGTACCAGATTGGGTTGATCTGTATGATGTGATTGGATTTGGGTGATGATTTAATGGTGATCTTTTTTGGGGTGTTCTAGTTTTTCTGGTTTCAACACTAGATTGAGATATTGTGATGGATTTAGAACAGGAGAGGTAGATTCTTTTTATATCCTGTTTTACATTTTTGAGGAACCAAGTTTGAGGCCTAAGAAGATTTATGCTCTCATTCAGATACTGTTGTATGCAACTCGATGAAGATATGATCAATCACTTAGAATGTGTTATCTGTTATGTAATTTGTCATACAATGGAGGAACAGTGGTTGAAGATGATCCTTAAGAAACAGGAATTAGGTCTTTACGAGGTTGAAACGTGATAAGTATTGTTCTGTTATGTAACATTTCCTAGAATGGATGAATTTAGTGGTTTGAGATGATTCTTAAGAAATGGGTTTGGGGTGTGTACTTAGTTGTAAGAGCATGTTTTTTGTTTTAGTGTCAAATGTTTAAGCCTTGATGTAAAGATTTGAAAGTTACCTATCTGCTACTGGTATTTTATCATTGAACATTGCATAAGTTCTTGCATTTTGAACAGAACGGTGAACTCTTGTATGAACTTGAAACAATGAAGTCTGGAGGCTCTACTTTGAATCCGTATGCAGCATCGTATATCCCTCTTGCCAAGAGGGTGGTGGATGACAAAACTGAAGTTCTGAAAGTGACTGTAAAAGATTCAAGTAATGCCATGGGCACCGAAAGGCTCCTTGTTCCTGTGACGAGCCAGCCTATCGGTGATTCATATGGCTCATCATCTCAGCATTCAAATGAAAAAACAGATAAGCAGATGTTGGATGATGAGTGTGATATGGACTTGGAATATATTCAGATGCAATTTCCTGATGTATCCGTTCAGTCCATTACTGATGTATATATGACAAATAAGGGTGACTTGGAAGCCACTATTGACATGCTGGACCAACTTGAGGTAAAAATTGTAAACTTGTTGGATTTTAACATTTTCTTCCCCAATTTTTTTTTATAGTGATTTAGAATGTGATATAGCTTTCTTGACAATGCTGACACTTACCAGTTCTCGAGGATTTGAGTACCGTATTTTGAACTGAAGTTATTAACTATCTTGAACTGTGAGCTTGCTCTGTTTTGCCAATAAAAAACAGCATGGAATGAATCTCATGTGCCATTAATGTCTATCAAGTACTGCCTGTATTGTGATATCCTCCAATGCAACTTATGTATGTGTTTTAAGTCATCTTAGTTATTAACAAAGAGGCTTATCTTCTTCCTGCAGTCCCAAACTTTTGACTGTGCTGAAAGTCTTCCAGAAACTTTGGACATCGGTGATATATCAGTATCAGGGCCTGCAACTGAGAGCGCTAATTTGAAGCTTAAAGAGGTGGTTGGGGAAGCAAGTTCATCATCCGGCTCCTTGGATGTAGCTCTCAACAGCTAATCGGGAGCAGAGCAGCAATCTGCATGGTTTTGGTTAGGCCTTTTCCAACTTTGTTGATAACATAGTATCATATAGTTTAGTTGAAATTTTCAGGGGTTTGATGTAACAAAACACACCTAGTACTCGATTTGGTTGTATAGGTCCCTGAAACAGAAGTGAGCTTTGCTTGTTGATGTTCCTTTGGGTTTGTTGTGCTTCAGTTACTACCTTGAGGTTATCCTCTCAATGTAATGGTTCAAGTTTCCACTGGAATTTCAACAGTCTTGCAAGTGTCTGGTACTGATAGTGATGGCTATGTAATTTGGTGTTTGAGATGTATCAAGTATGTTGTTTAAGTCTGCTAAGCTTATTATTATCAACATAAGTGCTTATAAGTATGGTTGGTAGGAAGGAAGAGCACGACCTTACTTGAACAGGATCTGTTCTATAGGCTCGTACCTCTTAATCCTTGATCTGTAATGAGAGGGGATCCATTCCTTACTAATTGTTGTTGTTTATCAATCTCATTTATAGACGGTGGGTTTGAGGATTCTTATCTCCATTTTTAAGGTGTTACTTGATATCAGGGTTAAGTTAGGGTTCAATTTTTTGATTAACTTGAGCCAAAATTAGGCTAAATTGCCTGCCACTGTATATCTAAAAAAACTGCATGCAATGTTGCTGTTCTGCATGAATATCTCCCGTGCCATAATTACATAAAAAGTGATTTCATATCATCACGGAGAATCATCCAATATTTTATCTGCTAATTGTGTCTCTATAGCTCTTGTATCTACAAACATCTCACCACCAAAACAGAAACAAAATTAAAAACAAGAAGTCAGGGAATTTTTGAGTTTGGCCGATCATGTCTGTTGCCTTTAAATCTCACAGAAGTGTACTGTGGAGTCATTTTCCTCGGTTTAAATCACGTTACCACTCAATCCGTTACCAACAATACCCTCTTCGCGCCGCTGATTAGGATTTGACCTGTTGGAGAGTGATCCTGTCACGCTCTCACCAACCTCACTTTTGCAAAGCGGGCACAAGGCATTGATTTTCAGCCACTTGTCCACACACTCCTTGTGGAAAAAGTGAACACATGGCAGCTCCCTCAGCTCGTCATTGTTTGCGTATTTTGCCAGACATATACAACAAACCTGTACAGTCAAGAACCTCAGTAGCGATAACGAAAACAGGGAATTGCAAACAGCTCCCAATTGCAATAAGAGGATAAAAACCCAAGCTTTAAGTTTCTAATAGAATACAATCAAAAATTGGTCATAGTAATGCAGTTTCCATTGCCGACTCAACTAACAAAGAGGACTATGTCCGACCTTACTTGGCCAGTTGGTTATTTGCTTAGGGTCAAAGGTCAATGGCCCAAGGTCATGAGAAAAATGGCTCAGGCTTATTCATCACGGAAAAAAACTTCAACCAAATTCTAGTATTCTACCTAAAAACACCTATTATACCACATAAATTGAGATGTACAGAATACACTATTTTCGGAGAATTTTGTTTATCAGAAATCAATAAACCAGCCCATGTAAATAAAAGTACACAATTGGGAGGATTACAATCATAATGTACACTACACACACAATCCTTTTTATTTAATGACCAAAGGTTTTAGAACTAACCCAAGTCCAAAGTTTTTACAATATCTAGGTTTTAATGTAAGGTGGAAATGAAGATGATATTCATCTTTACTTCATTGTGTGTGATTCAAAGCTTATTCTGCATTGAACAGGCATATGAGGGAAATTAAGGGTGTATCTCCAGATACTTGGTAGGAACTAGGGACGAAGCTTTGTTTTTATAATAGAAAGCACTTCTTAGTCCATTGGGGTTGGTGTGACGGTCAAGTGGGTTTCCTCACCTCTTTTAGGTCAAAGGTTTGAACCCCAGTAGGTCACATGCTTAGGGTTGGAGTTATGTCAGAGGCTAACCAAGGCTAGGGTTAGGTTAGAATTTACAGCTTTATTGTCAATAAAAAAGAACAGAAAGCACTTCCTTGTTCTTCACTTTGTTTTGTGCTCTAACTATATTTCATTTTCAAAGAAGATTTAAGAACACTTCTAATACCAATATGGACGACTTATAACCAATTATATGGTAGAACAAAAACATGCACCATAAGAAAGATGGACACAGGACAAACTAAGCCCATGAATAAAATCGGGGAAGACTCACCGCATCTTCTCCTGAGATCACACGTTCCTTTTCTGTTCCTGCTGCCACAACCCCACCTTCTCCTGCACCTGACATGTTTTCTCTATCACCACCAGTTCTGGTTTTCTTCACCTTGAACTTGTATGTTGGCAGAGCATCTATTGATTCTGTCGAGGCCCCTCGGGCCTGTGTTTGATCCTCTCTAAATCCAAGGATGGAAATTATACAGGGCAGGCAGCAACAGATTGTTGCACACAAAATGAAGGGCATAGCATATCCGATGCAGCTAAAGGTAAGAAACACTATACATAACCTGTACGGCACAAATAGTATAAGAGTCCATAACAGGCTTCAAAGGGAACTGACTAGAGATAATGACCACTGGGTAGTATGGCACTACCTGTACAAGTTCGGGGCTTCAGAGGCAGATGAGTGCCCTCCAAAGATCCACACGTTGCCAACCACAAACCAGATTGCAAAGAAGCAATCCAAAGCCATTTTAACGTATTCGATAAGAACTTTCAGTCTGCCAGGCAAAAATGGAGAAATTAACTCTTCAATCATAATCTAATTTTCAATCATCTATAACCTTTGTGAACTGTACAGGAAACAGGACGTGCTTCTTATAGAGCACGAATTTGAAAATATCATAGGCTAACCAAGATATGTATCACTCTACAATATATATGCACAATACTTCACATCGGATAGACCAAGTAGTAGAGAACTTGATTCCCCTTGCACAAGATCTCAGGCTGAAGTCTCAGAACATGGGAACAGAGACACATGTTGCCCATAAAAAAAGAATCTTAAATTTTACTGTCTGTGACTTCTACTTGTCATGCGTTATATCGCACTTTCGAGGTTGAGTAAAAGAATACCAACTGGTCATGTATTGGCCCACCTATTCCAACAATATAACAGACATAACTCTCTTATCGAATGGGAAAGTGGAACCTTAAATTAGCACTTTCATTTTCGGTTAAATTTAGGCAGGAGGAGTATAAATTATGACTTCCATTACTTAATGGGAAGGAGTACAAACATAAAAAAAATAAAAATAAAAGAATAGTCGATAATTAAAAGATGATGTGTTCAACAAGAGAAAAAAGCAAACCATACCTTGCATTTAATACTGAATTTTGACCATTTATAACGGATGTAAGAGAACTTCGTCGATCTTCACCCTCTGAATTCCTGGTGACTGAAAGAGAAAATGGTCCTGCAGGAACATTAATTTGAGAAGAGCTCTGACGAGGTTGAGCTGACTCTTGCTCTGGCACTTGGTTGCGATGCCGATAACGCCAATACAGAAGAGGAAGGGTAGCTACACATCCAGATGCATAACCCACAATCCATTCAAACAATGGTGCACGTGGATGCTCATCCCTTGACAATGACAACACAACAATGGATGCTATAATTTGACTCACTGTAAGGACTAATTCAATGGAAATCCATAAACCGGAATTCAAAGGACTCCTGCGACGACGGGCCTCTCCCCTTCTTGTTAAGGATGCGTTCCTGGGATTCGATCCATTATTAGAAGAAACTGAAGGTTGAGAAACAGGCACTCTTGCGCTACTTGAAGGTCTATCTTCTTGCCCTGATGAACCCGGTACATTAGAAGGTCTATCATGAGAAATGTAAGATGATGATGCATCACCAGTCCTGGTTATGTCAATAACGTGCTCACTACTGCTACTGTTCTCCGGCCGCTCCATTAATAATGGGGATGTATCAGTTTGACTTTGAAAACATAGTTCCACTGAGGGAACATCCACCTAAGTCCACAAACACACTAGGATGCAAAGGAAGCATAGAACTGCCACAGAAGTGTACCTCCTTTACGCTCCTCTTCACCACTGTATTGCAATATATGGGGTTACTGGCTTGTACTGACCAGATTAATTTGCTCAGCACCGCAGCATGCAGAGATATTAATGACTCACAATCTGTTTGTAAAGCAAATTGAAACTATATCAGTCAGTGCTGAATCCAAAGTCACCTACCTATGTTTTCTCATAAGAGATATAGAAGAATGAAAATCATAATCTTAATTAAACCTAAATGTATATTTGGGCATATTGGATAAAAAAACTACTTTGAATCATTTAGCTCAATTGAGGTGAAATTTCCATTTATTTGGAACTAAACATAAAACCAACAAATACATTGCCACAAAAACCTCTCGTGGAACACTACAAGTGAAAATTGAACAAGATCCTAACTAAAACATCCCAAATTGATTCAAAACTACAAAATTATAGATAGAAATATACAGACCACAGTTTCAGTTTATATAGGTGTGAACATAATTCATCCTTTTAGATACTCAAAAACCAACAATTCAACCATCCTCTGCAATACACACAAAATATCAGAAGGTTACAGAATCACGCCCCACATAACAATGCACAGATACCTATTATGCACAACCAACATGAATCCAGCCTCAAACATATTTATGCATAACCAACATGAATCCAAGTCTCAGACATATATATTTTCCCTCAATTTTCAGCAGAAACAGCATAGAAAGTTAGAAAATACCATCAATTCATTAAAAAAAATTGATGAGAAATGTGCTTGACACATAAATGGGTATCTTCAGATAAGATTTCTCAGGAACCGAACAGCCACAGAATCAGAACAATTCCCTAAATAAACCCATAAGAATCATTACCCTTAACAAACAAAAAAATACATCAAAACAGTTCATCGATCAGTAACATAACCCTAAAACCGAAACGTTGACCGATAGAGATTCAGATAAACCGAAATCCACAACAACAACAAAAAACCTCTGATAAATCCAAGCCCCACAAAAAACACCGATCAATTCGATGCCACGACACATACCCACGAAATGCTAGTTCCCATCAATCCATACAGACCGCTATACATACACGTACGCACAATTGCACATACCCGATCGAAACGGCGTCGTCTGAGACGATAGGGAGCTTGTGTTGGTCGACAGATACAGATTAGATTCGAGAGAAGGAGAAGCAGTGGTGGTGAAGATGAAAAACGGCGTCGTTTCCGAAGATAGCGATCTGGTTCCGTCGCTTTCTACAGAGATAAGAGAGGGAGCGCGTCAGCTTTCGACCTCCATTGCTTCTGTGCTTCGTCTATATTTGTTGGGCTTCAAAAGTTGATATTTATCTAGAGGCGCCCGAAGTTTTCAATTATACCGTTTTGGCCCTTCTGAATAGTTATCATTCGTCTGAGTCACTTCACGTCAGCACAGCAACATCACATTTTTGGAAACTAAACCGGACGATACGGTTTGACTAACTGAACTTGGACTCAGCCGTTAAAATACAGAGCACCCGCGGTGGGTTAGACCGACTGGGTCAAATATATCAAAATTTAACTCTCTTTTTAATTGTTTTTCACAAAAATCTGGGTTTAATTTTTTTTGCCCGGCAATGATTGGTAATAGACCATCTTGTATTTATTCTTGAGCAATTTGATGTAGTAGTACAAATACTTATTACGAAGCCAAAATAAATTCAAACGTCAAAAAGATGAATGTTAGCGTACGCACGGAAAATTTTATTGATTTTTTTTAGCATAGTGATAGATTTTAGTGATAGATTTTTGAAAATTCAAAAATAAACATACACGAAATGGAACTGTTAAAATGGATTTATAAGATGGGCTACACAAAGTCTCGGATCTTACAAACAAGATTTAAGACGCTAAACTGAAACATGATTACTGCTTCTGATCGCAGTGTTGTGAGTTGTACGAGATTCTTTTCTTAACTCGACCTGAAAATGCTTGTGATGTTTGAGAAACATACTGGTCTCTTTGCGGGGAAATTGGGTGAATACTGCCCATTCGGGGATAACACCAAGAAAAAGGGAGGCTCCCGATCCAGCGGATGGGGTTGGAGCACCGAATTTTCACTCGCTTATGGGGACAAGATCAGGTGCTGATTCCATTCTCCCTGACTCAGAACGAGAATGTCGGGGTATCGATCCAACGGATTGGGATAAAGCGTTCTTGCAGGTAGTCCCCGATTGATTGGGTTCGTCACAGTCATTACGCAGGATCCAGGGTCAAGCCTTCGAAGAGCATGGATGATCGACAGTCGATAGAGGAGATATGGAATCCGAATAGATCCACAACATAGAGGTATTAAGCAAGTACGCGACAGATGCGACTCAGGAGACGGAGGCTCTGGTAGCAGCGAAGGAGACGACGTTGGTAGGAGAGGGGGATGTGGTGATGCTAGATCGTGAGCCAGGGTGATGACGTTGGGGGAGGCGGCATTAGGGGCGATACCAGGGAGGAGATCCGTCTAGACGGGGAGATAGGACGTAGCCCAGGAGAGACGATAGTGGTGCGAGCTAGGCCGGGCACCGTCGATGACAGGGTGCACGACATCGATAGGGCTGCGACGCAGCCACCGGTGCACTAAGGTCGGCTAGAGGTTCCCGAGATAACTTCATCTCTCTCTAAACCCTATCGTTCCATCCCATCACTTTTGTAGAGGTCGGCGGATGGAGACTATGGCGATGAGGGCGATAGATGGAAAAATGATGGTGAGTGCAGCAAACGGAGGTTAAAGCAGTAGAGAGAGATATCATAGAACCCTAAAGGTTATGTTTTTCGAAAAAATTATTTGATTAAAATGTTTATTTTAAAAATAATACTTAAACAAAACAATACAAAGACACACCATTGTATGAGAAAAAAATTAAAATACATTACTTTTTAAAATGGAAAAAGTTAATCATTGGTTTATTTTGGTAGCAAGGCCGAGTAAAAGCAATTCACGCCTTTCGAGCAGTGAAATAAATCATTGTCTAGCATTAGTCTATACTTGTTGGTTAAGTTCTCTATCGACATCATTTGTTGGACTCGATGGTTGTCGGGTTTTTCAAGATTTTTTGTCAACCACCCATCGACTTGTACTCCGGCATGAACCTACCCCTTTGTTGTCATCCTTGTATTCGCCTCTTTTTGGCCGTCAGGACGTCATCTTACACCGTTAACGATCAGATCAATATTGGACACCAAGGTCGTTAGGGTCCTTCAACCGTTAATGCCACCAACAAAAGCCTCAAACGCGTCAAATTCGTGCTCGAACCTTATATTCTAACCATATTTCTCCTTCAAAATCCTCTACTAGTGTTCTAAATGAAGTCATGGTCGTACAGTCACTTATACTCCTTCTCCGCATCAACTATGAGCTGGTCGTCAAGTCGATCGTTTTGGTAAATGTGCTTGAACTTGAATCAACACCCTTGAAATTGTTTCACCTTCTTCTTAATAGTATTCCAGTGAACCTTGCAGTTTTTGTGCTTCGATCTTCCTCGTTTGTTAACTGTCTTATACCCCTCACCTCTGCAACAACATTCTCTCAAAAAGTCGTCCTAGTATGGCCATTTACGCTGATTAAATTATTGGAGTAGTGCATCCACGCATGAATCGGTCGGCACTTCTCTGCCTCCATTCATCTAAACTTATTTTAGGGGGCCTAGTGAGGCCCAACACGGGGATAGATGAATACGTCGGGACGACATGTATGGATCCTCCTAAAAGACTTCACCATCTTGAGAACTCGAATATTGTTAGGATGCCGAATGATTATGGAAGTCGGGCATGAACTCTCACTCAAGGAAGGGGGTATAACTCTTACAGGGCTATGTCATAAGAGAACAACTTTTGCAAGAAAGATTTGACTTTACCACGCAATCTACAACCCCAACGGTCAAGAAAACGCATCCCACGTTGGATTGAGAACGAGTCGCTGGAAACAAACGACGAGACCTTGGAACCCACGAGCTCTAACGTTATCACAGAATCCACAGTGATTAGACGTCGGGGAGGTGTAGAGCACTCCACGAATGCACCCAAATCTGACCACGAGAAACCCCAAATCGAAGCCACCAACACCCATTTGGTCGAGAAGCAGCCACACCGGCGAAAAGAAGGTCGGACACATCCGCCTTACCAGATCTGCAGGGGGTGAACGACAAAGGGCAGAAGAGTAGGGAAAGAGGGAGGAGGAGAGGGGGACCACCCAACACCAGCGGTGCTCACAACAACTCCGACTAAGGCCATGGCTCTGCGAAAACTCTGGCTAAGGCCATGGCTTCGGGAGAAACGTGTGGAGGCCAAAGAAGAAAAAGCAAACCGTCGTAGAGAAGAAAGGATAAAAAAAGGTTAGGGGATGGAGGTGAAGGAGCCGCCACCGACGACAGCCATGACCTGTGGCCGGAGCCGTCGCCGGTGAAGGTAAGGAGGGGGCGGCGGCTACTGAACTAGGGTTTGGAAGGAGTTGAGTAGAGAGAAAATTTAGTTCCTCAATCATGATTCTTTCTTCGAATTTGTTGTTGTTATTTTGTTATGTTGTTTTGTTTCCCAAAATCCCATCTTCCGGAACCTCGCTGTTAAGGCTTGTCTTTGATCGGCGAGACCCCGTTAGATGTGGTTACTACCTTTGGTGGCGTGGTCGGTTGGATCTTTCTATCGGCGATTCTCTTCGGACTGTCGATAAGAAAGACCAACCTGACCGTTGGTTTTTCTAGGCGATGAAGGATCAAAAGAACATCATATGTTTGCAGCGGAATTATAACTTTCAACTCAAAGCCAAAATATTGCATCTAAATCAACGATGAAAGTGTAACGATTACTTACTTCGTTGTAGAACAAAT
>JAYMTN010001566.1:0-12586 GCA_036897425.1 Erodium trifolium
TAGGGTTTGGTCCCCAAGTTCAATCAGTCGTCTCTCTTTTCTCCTCCATCCCCATCTATTGAGTGAGATCATATTACGAGAACATAAGAGATTGATCTGTGGAACCAAGCCAATCTCGTTCTCGCTATCAACAATGGACTTAGATACGCACTATTGTTGAAGCATGTTAAATCCCGAGTATTTGACTAAGCTTTGAATCTTAAAGAGATTCGATTTTGGTTCTAATAGAATCAACCCTTCTGAGTGTATGGGTTGGAGGATCCAGATTCATGCCTATCTCTGAAACGAGTACTTTGAATTGTCCATCACCCAACGGAAGCTTCGCAACTTAAGAATCTAATATGCTTGTTTGGTATGGATGAGGACTAGCGCTTCTGCAGGTCCTTCCCAGAGATTGAATCTTAGTGCAACATGATCGTGGTTCCTACACAATTAGTAACTTTCTCCATATTTTCCGCACTCGACCCTGCACAGGGATACTTGTATGGTGACCCACTTGTAGAAACCTCTCTTAGTAATCAACTCTTCTTTTCCAAACACCGGTGTTACCCAATTTGACAACCAGCTCCAACTGCTTTCGATCAATCTCTCCTTAAAGATAGAGTCTGCACAATTGATGAGTACCACTCTGTTTCCCAACGATCGTACTTCACCATTTATGACTCTCTATCTCCCCATTTCCTCCTAAATCAGAGACACGCTAGTATTATGATGAGCTACTCCAAACCAAACTACAGATGCCAAATTCCTCGTGATTTTCGACATCGCTTCTTCCACTAAAGTCCCTGGCTCCACCTTTAATTCGGTATCCAAGTTGGGTGTTTTATTTTGCAGGAACATTCTCAAGTCCTTCCCATTCACCCTTCTATAAGACTTTATTGTTTTATCCCAAACTTGAGCAATAAAGAGCCTTTTACCACCAAATCTAGATTTGTGGTATTTAGAAATTTCTAGTAACGCATCCTTTTTCTGTCTCTTACACCTCCCAAAACCGAAGAACTGGACCTTAATGTCCGGGTTGCTTGGGTAAACTATCTATGTAATAGCTCCCACGTTACTGAACAAAGATTCCATCTCTTTTTTATCCGATCCCTCCGGAATATTCAGGATGAAAATCTTCCGACGGGTTCAACTCCCCTTTGATCTTAGAGGATCCGTCTCTGAAATCCTCTCCAGATATTCCGAGCCCATCTTCAAAGAACCCATTCTTCTCAACTCGGACTTGTTGGAACGAGATGTCATAGACTTGAGGATTCCTTTCCACCTAAGGTCATTTTTAGCATATAATTGCTTTTTCCCATCCAAAAAGATTGTGCCTCCTTGCATGGATTGAATCCTGTTTGAATCAAGATCCCTCATATGAAGCTGGTTCTCAGTTTGGATGCAGTGACTCCCTTGAGGAGCATGAGAGAGTCTTGGAAGGATCCCAAAAAGAAGCCATGGAAGTTGTTTATTTACTACAAAGATTTAATGACACTCCAAGTCTCCAACCACCAAGATTGCTCGGTTGGGTTGCATTGAAGAGGAAAATTCTCTGGGGATTGCTCCTTTGGTTATTAATTCAGAGTTGCAGGCTGCATCTTCAGTCAGAGATATTATTTCTACAGCAGATCAATCTTTAATAGTCTCTGATACCTTTGATACTCAGTTACATACCAGTTCTTCTCCTACTGCAGAACTGCCTCAACAAAATTCAGCATTGTTGCCAGGGATTTCTACAGTACCTGTTTCCCCCCAATTTGAACAGTCTCTTGGACCCACTATTGTTCAAAATGAAGCTTCTCAATCCTCTAAACTTGACACAAAAAAGCTCACAACACCTTCTCTCAGCTTGTAAAATGCAACACATCCATGGTCACATACTCAACAGCTGTTAATTACTCCCAGCCAAGCAAACTCAATTATTTTATTAAAGAAAAGTACAAATGCAGTTGAGCATTTAATGTTGGGTGTGGCTCAAAACCTACCCATCTCTCTACATTCTCCTCTGGAACAGCAAATCTCTAGCAGACAAAGGGATATATGTCTCTCTCAATCTCCTCCAGTGGGGACACAAGGTCTAGACTACTTGAACAGTGGCAACTCTGAACACCTAAAACAAGTCATTCCTCAATCCTCTCCATTAGAACAAGCTCAGATTCTTGAAGCTGCTGATTTCTTAGGTCTACTAGAGGCAACTCCAAAACCACCTCTCAAGCTCAAATCTAAGAAGAAAAAGACACTTAAAGAGAAGTCTCCTCATAACTACATCACAACATCAAAACTAAAAGAAGGTGTCTCCACTTCTGAAGGTACAAAAGCTTGCTCCCTCAACTTCCTAAATGAAAAAAACTGATGCGCACAGAGCCTGGGCCTTCGGGAAAGCCATCGGTCTACAGTCAAGAGTCTCGGATCAAGAAATACACAATCAACTCAGGGAATTAGATGAACATCAAGATGAATCAGTGGCCAACCAAGGTGATTATGTGGATTTAGATGGAGGATCAGAAGATTATGTGGATCTAGATAAAGACACTAATCCAGATCCAATTATTAGCAAGGGTAAGAAGCCCTCCTCTCCTCAACTCTTATAATTCTGCCATGAAATTCGTCTCCTGGAATGTGAGAGGAATCAACTCTCCTCAAAAGAGGAAAGCTCTTAGTAACTTGCTTTACAAGCAAGGTCCAAACTTCATTTTGCTTCAAGAATCCAAGCTGGAGAAATTACCTGATAATTTTTTGAGATCATGTGGACTGCATAGAAGGTGGAGCTCAACTCACATTGATGCTGAAGACCAGTCAGGAGGAATTATCTCAATCTGGAAAAACAAAGAGTTTAGCTTTATTTATTCCAAGCCTCTAAAAGGAGCCCTGCTTTGGTTTGGATCTATAACCTCCTTCAACAAACCATGATGTATTGTGAACATTTATGCTCCCAGTCAAAGAGCTGAAAGAAAACTCTTATGGGAAGAACTAGAGATTGAACTTCTATCCTTACATCCTGACACCCTGATTCTTCTAGGGGGAGATTTTAATGATGTCCTAGCTATAGAAGAAAGATCAAGCCAAAGGAGAAGTGGCTCTGATATTTTCAATCTGTAGAAGTTCATTGATAATCTTAGTCTCATTGATCTTCCTTTAAAGGGAGGAAAGTATACTCGGTTTGGAACTCAATCAAGAGCCTCAAGAATTGACAGATTTCTGATCAACCAGGATTTTCTCTTGCAATTTCAAGTACTCACTCAAAGCTGTCTTCCAAGAATTATATCAGATCACAAGCCCTTAATATTGTTTGATAATGTGCTAGACTGGGGACCCAAACCTTTCAAATTCCTCAACATATGGACAGAAGACCCAAGATTCATTCATGCAGTGCAACAATTTTGGTCATCTTATCAAGTTACTGGACAACCACACTATGTTCTATGGATGAAATTGAAACTACTCAGAGCTGATCTTAAAGAATGGAATACTAAAGTCTATGGCCTTCTTGATACTCAAATCCATCTTCTGACTACAGAGCTGGACAACCTTGACAAGCTAGTGGAAAGTAGACCCTTAACTTCTCAAGAATGCTCAAGTAGAGGAGCTCTGAAAGCAGATCTCATCAACAAATACAAAGCACTGTCAAAATTATGGGCTCTAAAAGCAAGGAAGATCTGGATAAATGAAGGAGATAAGGGGTCAAAATTTTACCATAGACTAGCAAATATGAAGGAAGTCCACAAGAGAATATCCCACATTCTGGATAAAGATCAGTTACTTCATACTCCTAAAGATATCAAAGCAGCTGCAGCACAACACTTTGCCTCCAGATTCTCAGCCCCAGCAACCCCAGATATAGACCTAACCAATCTGCATTTTCAATCTATAACACTAAAGCAACAACTTTGGTTACAGAGGCCAATACTAGAAGATGAAATTCACCAAGCAGTTATGGCTTGTGCTCCAGACAAAGCCTCAGGGCCAGATGGATACTCTCTCCATTTTTTTCAGGTGTGCTGGCAAATAATAAAGCAAGAGGTACTGAATTTTGTACAAGGTTTCTTCTCTACAGGACAACTTGGAAAAGGACTAAACTCCTCCTTCTTAGCTCTGATTCCAAAAAAATCAGCAACACTTACATTTGAGGACTATAGGCCAATTAGCTTGGTGGGAGCTCCATATAAAATCATCTCCAAAATACTAGCTACAAGGCTCAAAGAGGTGATCAATGGTCTGGTAGGAGATCAGCAGTCAGGGTTCATCTCAGGCAGACAAATTATAGATGGGATCTTGGTAGCCACTGAGATAGTCCATTATCTTAAAAAAAACAAGGAAAAGGCCATCATATTTAAGGCAGACTTCGAGAAGGCATTTGACAAAATCAGTTGGAGCTTTGTTATGCAAGTCTTGACAAGAATGGGCTTTGGAACAACTTGGAAAATGTGGATGATGTCCTGCTTCAGAGCCCATGTATCAGTTCTCATAAATGGTTCACCTAGTCCAGACTTCAAAATGGCAAGTGGGCTAAGGCAAGGATGTCCTATCTCTCCTCTTCTATTTGTAATTGTTGTAGAGGGATTAAATCAGATCATCAATTCAACTGTACAAGTAGGCATGATCCAAGGTATTCAACTGCACTCTAGAGGACCCATTATAACACATCTGTAGTTTGCTAATGACACAATTCTCTTCAGTCAAGCAACCACCATCAGTTGCTTGTGCATCAAGTATGCTCTTTCAATGTTCAAACTGGCCTCTGGACTATCAATAAATTATGCAAAATCAAATGTCATCCCCTTCAACTTAAGTGAGGAAGAAGAAGCTCAGTTACTAACTATCTTGGATTGCTCAGTTGGATCTCTACCCTTCAATTATTTGGGCTTCCCATTAGGAGCAAACCCAAAAAGAATCATCACATGGGAGCCAACTATAATAAGATTTAAAGTTGCTCTTGGTCTGTGGAAAGCTAAATTACTCTCATTTGGGGGCAGAATTACACTCATCAGGTCCACACTAAATGCTCTACCACTCTACTACTTCTCTATAATTAAAGCCTCAACTGGAGTGATCAAAACCATGAATTCCTGGCAAAGGAGATTTCTCTGGCATGGCTAAGATCAAGTTAAATGCTTCTGCAAAATTAATTGGAGAATAGTCTGCAAATCCAGGGCAGATGGTGGATTGGGGATAAAAAATCTCTCTCATGAATATTGCTCTCCTTGCAAAGTGGTGGTGGAGATTTGCCTTGGAAAGGTCCACTTTATGGAAGCTAGTCATTATAAGCAAGTTTGGATAGGCAGATACAGATTATGACTTGTCAACTTTTGAAGAAATTGGTAGCACTAGCTTTATTTCCCACATACTAGCTCTGAACAATGATCCTAGATTTCCTGATCTATTTGGGATCAAGGGTCTTTCCTGGAAAGTGTGTAAGGGAGACAGAGTACACTTCTGGACTGACATTTGGTGGGGAGAAACCAGCTTCAAAAACCTTTTCCCTAGACTTTTTAATCTCTCACAGGTCAAGAAAGTATTAATATCAGAGGCTTGGGCACAGGGCTCTTGGGAGCTGGATTTTAGATCTTCTCCTAGAGGAAAGGCAGAAAGTGATTGGATAACCCTTCATTCTATCCTAGACTCAATTCATTTATCCAATGAGGAAGACTCACTAATCTGGACCTGGGATACTAAAGGATTTACAGTTAAAAAGCTTTACAGTTTGCTGGACAATCAAGAAGCATCAGCTTCAATAAATGCAGCATGGACAAAGAACCTCTGAATCCCTGGGATACCTCCTAAAGTTGCAGCTTTTGGATGGTTGGCCTGCCTAGAAGCCATCCCCTCCAAATGCTTCTTGGAAGCTAGAGGCCTATAGCTCCCTCTTCAGGGCATAGTATGTCCTATTTGCAATAATGATCTGGAAGATGGACCACATGTCTTGCTGCATGGTGTCCATTCTTGGGAGGTTTGGTCTAAGATTTTTGCATGGTGGGGGGTAATTGGAGTTCTGCCTTCAAATTTCAAGCAACTATTATCATCTTGGCCTTCTCTGATTCCAAAAAAAAAAAATAGAAAAAGCTGGAGAAATGTAGTCTTGGTAGCAGCTTGGCAGATCTGGCTTGAAAGGAATGCCTTCATTTTTAAAGAGCAGAGGCTCAGCTCAGAGGACATTTTCCAGAAGATTGTACATCAATCCTATGGTTGGGAATGGGCTAAATTCAATCAACAAGGGAACTCTTTCTCCTTCAACTCTTGGTTGCTCTCTCCAAAATCTTGTTGCCCTTGGAGAGCTTCCAACTGATCAGCTCTGATTGGCATTTGGTTGGGGTAGGGCATGGGTGGTCTGGTTGAGGAGTTGGAGTGGCCTGTGAGGGGGTCCCTTTCCTGGGGGTTTGTTATTTTAGTTTGTGTGGGGGCTCTTCTCCTTTCTTCTCTGAGTGTGGTTAGGTCCTTAGGCTGTGTCTCTTCCTTGTTTTACCTCTCTTGCCTTCCATCTGGTCCTGTTTATTTTTTGCGGGTCTACATTTCTTGGATGGGGAACTCTTTGGAAACATACTCACACAAGATGAGGCTTCAATAAGATGCAAGACAACATTACGTGCGCTGCAAGGCACATGACTCATACATCAAGCATATGCAATCAACCTTACAAGCCATCACTTCTGTGCATCGCAAGGCAAAGGACTCATACATCAAGCATTTACAATCAAGCTCATAAGCTCATATGATGATTAATTTCACTCACAACAACTCTCAATCAGCTGCCCTCAAATTCTTGCAGCTGCTCACAAAGGTCACACTCTCACTATTAATTGATACCAAGCTACATTAGGTTGTATCTCATTTTATTGAGGTCAAGATTATGTGTAGTCATGGGGTTTGGGGTTTTGTCCCATAAGTCATGGGGTTGGGTTTTTGGGGTTTTAAGTCATGATTTTTGGGGTTTTAGTTGCTCAAGTCATGGGATCTAGGGACTACTTTCAGATTACTCTCAGGGTTATCTCCTCTTCTGTGTTGCTCAAGTCATGGGTTTGGTGAACTACATGTTCAAGTTGTATTTGCTCTTCTCTTCAATCCACTGCAAGATTTGTTTCAGATCCCTATGTTTCTCCTTCCTTCTGTCTCCTCTCGAAACCAGGCGGCGTATACCCAATGGAAGAGGAGGTTCCTTCAACAGCCCTCTTCAACAACCATACATATTGAGAATGTTAATCGTAGCTTTTGTTTAGTTTACAATAATCTGAATATATGTTTAATTGTAAATTAATGAATTTACACGTGATTTTCTTGATCAATTGAGGTAGATTAAGATTAAACAAATAAACTAAAGGATTGTCACAAATCCCTTTGAACCTATTCCAAGAAATTCAACTAATACTTTAGTGTAGGAAGCATACACAAACTATATGCTCGTGTCACTCAATAAAATGAGTGATTAGACTAAGAATCAGTTAGCACACCAATAAGAACAAACTTGAATAGGCACATTCAACAACTACCAAAAAGCAATTACCATCCACACAGCTTTACATCTTCCAAGGGTCATAAGGTTAGAAACTTTTTTCACATCAAACAGACTCTAAACCACATTATCTATCCACCGTGAAACAAAATGGGGAAACTCTAGACTGATTAGGAAATCACTTGCCAGACATAAGTGACATAGCACGTCTGAAATCCATGGACTGCAAAGTAGAGTCTGTGAACGGCTTTCCATTAGGCAACCACAATGGACTTTGCTGAGGAAGCACAACATGCGGTTTCGGCTGCCCAACCTTTAAAGCTTCATCAGCTTCGTTCTTTTTCTTCACAAATTCAAAGAACTCCGCCACTTGTCGCGCATACCTTCACCAATTATGAAAGCATGTCATACCAGTATCAGATAACAAAACCAAAAAATGAAAATGCACACACATTCCAACAGTTGAAATATAGTCAAATTATCTGACTTGCTTACTGTGTGCGATTAAATTTACATAACTGTTGTCAGCACTCTTTGTATTGAAACTACCTATGGTTAAGATATAAAATGCATTGTCTTCACACAAATACTTCCAACATACAAGAAAACGGAGACCAAAGATAGTCACGAGTATATTTAGGGTTAACAATTATGGAGTACTAGCTAATAGCACTTGACTTAAAGGAGGGAAGGTCTAAACATATCCTTAGCGGAATATTGACTAGAAAGCAATAAACAATTAAACAAAAGTGAATCTAAGATGGGATGAAAATAAGGAAACACCAATAACATAGAGTAAAGATGAGCTCATTAACCACTTTAAATATATGAACACAAAGGAGTATTTGCAGGAGCAAATACTCCCAATAATAAAAACGCACTAAAAACATGCACAGCATGAAATAAATGCTGTTGATCATTTGAATTAATAAATCAAAAATGCATGCTAAACAGATATCAGATGAACTGAAAGTTCTCTTACTCTCTCTTTGCTTCAATATCTCTGTTGAAGTCAATGTTGGGTTCACAATCAAGAACCAAAGCAGGTACCTACTCACAATAAAATAAGGTAAGGCCACACGTCTTTCATGAATATGTTACATGCATGCAGTTCAATGAAAGAAATTAATTGAATTGTACCTTTTGGATGCTTGAATGCATGTGGTTACCCTCCAGGTAGAACACACGGTCCCTTATATCAGGATGGACAGAATTATCCATATGCGGAGGCTTACTGACAGATAGTATGCTATTATTGCCAGTGTCAGATGGGAAAAGCCAGCTTTCATGCTTTTCATGTAAGTCACGTAGATACTCCAGGCTCACAGCACCCTCCTCAGTTCTTCTTCGTAACTTCATTCGTTTGTGGCAAGTATCAGGACTTGCTCTAAGGTAGATGAAAGCATCAGGAATGAGCCCAGGTAAGCATGAAACAACAGGATCAAACCATGAATCATATATGCTGATCTCCATCTCATTCATCCAATTTGCCTCATGAACTGCTCTTACAAAAACCTATAAAAATGCATGAAGTGCATCAGCCATGGAAAAAACTAGATCTATCTCTCACATGAATGGGAAAATAAATAACCCAAAAGGTTTGCTGATTTTGGTACTTGAAATTCATATACAAGTTCTAAATCCCTTTAAGAATTTGGTTGTTCTATCTTTACATAGAATGCGTACACATCCAAGCAAGCTAGGGATGAGATGAAATTTATCTGTGATGTGTATATTGCTTACCAAAAGTAAAAACTCAACAGAAGTTAGTCGCAGTTAACGAAAAATTATCATTGATATCAAACAAAATACATATATTGCTTACCATTCTGTCACTGAAGACACTCCTTTCCATCAACCTTAGAGGCTTAAGTCCACTGGATGACTCCCGCTCCTGCATCACTCGCGTAACAAACACATAGTTCTGAAACGTATAAGCATACCTTTGTGGCTCAGCATAAAAGGCATTCAATATATTGAAGTGGTCAGGGCCAATATCCTGCCACTTGTCAATTGGTTCAGGAACGATTTCAACAAGATCCTGTAGTTCAAGCGTCTCATTGGCAATTCTCTGAAGGAATGTTGACTTTCCAACACTGATGTTTCCCTCTACGCAGAAAGTGAGTCTTTTTTTAGGGGCCTGTTTCCCATCTGAGCTTGAGTCTTTTAACTCGTCATCTACTCTCTCTTTGATGAACGTGGTAATGCTCTCAGCATGGTGCTTATGAATAATCCCAACAGAACTTTGCAGAAACTCAACCATTTTCTCGCTAGATGCTCCATAAAACTGCAACGAACCACCAAGAATCAGGTTGATAAACTGTCATTGTTAATATGGTGTGCCAACAGGCATCAGAATCAAGTTAGCACATTCAGAGAGCAGACACCCTTGAAGTGCCAGCTATCACATGTGCACCCAAACTTTTGTGTTACTTCTGATTTTGGCAAAATACAATTAAATTATGTGGAAAACATTCCCTAACCTAAGGCTTGAAAATACTTTTCGGCAAAGAAAACATCATGTAATGATCATTTCAACATTACAAATGCTTCTGAAAACTTCACTGCGAAGAAACATCATGTACCCACTTCAGCTCCAATAACAAAATGATCATGTAAACACTCGAAATGCATATGATATAAATTCATTACATCTCAAAAAAGGACTCCACAAAGTATTGAATGCTTAGACACGCACATATATACAGAGAGAGTGAAGTAAAACAATAACTGAGTAAAAAATAATACCTTATCTCTGTAGAGTTGTTTGAGGTCAGCAACAGCTTCAATCCCCTTGTCAACAAGCTTCCTGGAGTTTCTAGGCCCAACTCCTGGAATTGTCAGCAAATCAGGATTCCCAGCCAGAGGGCCGTCACCGGAAGACCTCTGCCGCCGGTTCATCCTCAGAGGCTTCTCCTCCGGCCCAGGTTCACAGCCGCCGGCACCCTCCGTGGAGGAAGCAGCCGCCGCAACAACGGAGTCATCGAAGCTACTGGTGTGGAGCCACGCCGAGCCGGGTCGAGAAGGGCCGAGCTTGAACTGAACCCAGGCTCTGTAAGGAGGCCTGTTCTCGGCCGAGCAGCGGCAGAGAGACGAGTAGGTCCGGGAGGAGGAGACGGCGGCGACGGGTCTTCTGGCGGAGGAAAGAGAAGCGGAGGCGGCGAGGAGGGCCAGGGAGGTGGGAGTAGGAGGGGGCATGGGAAAAGGGGTGAAAGCTAGGGAGAGAAAGGAGTGGGTGTTGAGAGAGAGGATGGGGAGAGAGAGAGAGGGACTACCGGAGATGGGGGCGGCGGAGGGGGAAAGGCGGAGCAGCTTCTGCATCACTCCAAAGCATTTCAGTAACGCACAAGTCTTGTTGATAACAGTGGAGACTGGAGAAGAAGCACAAGGAGAAAGGGTTTTGAGGAATTTGTGGTCTCTTCTCTTTATTAGGGTTTTTGAGGGACTGTGAGTGGATAGTCCTCTGTGCAAGATACACCTACGCCTGTTTTTAAAATATTTTTTTTTTTTTACTTATTCCTTAAAAATAAAATATTAGAGTTCTATTATTGTCACTTTCATATTTAATTATTCAATGTATTTCTATTAAATTTTGAATTTCAAAATCGATGTAGGGAAACCCTAGATAGTATTGTTGTACAATGTCAATTCTTATATCACAATTTTATCGGAGCTTCTTTCTTATATTTTATGGGCCAATTATCGGAAACTATTATAAATTATCAACATTTATGATAAATGACAGAAAACGTTAGCAGTCGTGCACATCACCTTTGATTTCTTTTTAAATATTAAATTATATTTTTAAATCATAAAGGTCAACTATCGGAAACTATTACAAAATGACATAACGATAATTGACCTTTTTTTAAGTCATAACAATATACTTCCGTAAATTATTGAGGGCAATATCGTCATTTCGCTTTTTCACTTAGCGCCCGTCCATTTTTCGAACGTTATATGTCCCCTTTTTGTAATCAATCGTTATGACGTAAGAACACATTTTTCTCAAAGATATGATCTAATAATAAACATTAATTCAACGTTATGACATCAAGTTACCCCTAATGTATCATATACGGTTGTACAAATCTATATATTTGATTTATTTCTTCTTAACGACCATAAATAATAGTAAAAATAATTTGTGCATAGAACATGACTTCTAAATTTTTAAAGAAATACCAAAACTGTCGTCTACATAAAAAAAATGAAGAAGATGCTTGACGTTTGAACGTTTTCTTCTTCGATAAGTTGGGGAATTCTCTAACAAGCATCTCTACTCTAACATCGACGCGTTCTTTGACTATTAGTGACCGTATCTAAAATAAAATGTTGTGTAAGCGAATGTGATAAATATAAGGAGACCATATTGTTTAAAATCATTCCTTATTAAAATGTTTATATTTTCGTTCATTTTTCACTTTTTTTTAGTGAAAAGTACTTTACTTTATTAATTGTCTGAAATAAGAATATACTTGAGTGCGTTAGGTAAATGCAACCCTGACCACTAAAGAACAAGCGTAGAGCGCGCTACCCTGGTTAACCAATGAGATGCTTTATTCGCAGTTCTTTTGAAAAAATCGAGTCTAACATTCTCGAGGTGAAGCAGCATTTGGTGAATGTCCCTGATGAGAGTACCTATTGGGGAAGAAGGTGAGGGCATTTTTATCATGTTAAGTAAAACCTGAGCGTCCGAACGGATCACAATGGGCCCTACCCCCATGGGCGGAATATTTTTTAGTGTTGTGTAAATGGCACAAGCCTCAATCACAATTGGTGACCAGATCCCATCTATTACTCCATTACCGCCCATGCATACCTCTCTACCGCTGAATCTGGTTGTAATACCCCAAGCCGATTGTGACGAGTCTTGGAAAATCGCTTCATCAATACTGACAATTTCTATTTCAAGCGGTTGTGAGATCTATTTAGATGCGAACCGAGGTGGAGATGATAAGGAGTTAACTTCCCGCCAAGCCAAAAGGTTGACCTTGGCAGCTTATTTACCCCAATAGCAGATGGAGGTGAAGCCCCCCAAACATTTGTATTACGTTCCTTCCAAATCTCCCACAGGTAGCATAGTATCTGTGAAGACCGTGAAAAAAAAAAAAAAAAAAAAAAAAAAAAAAGGGGGAGGGGACCGCCCCCCGGGGGACA
>JAYMTN010001567.1:0-12585 GCA_036897425.1 Erodium trifolium
GCATAGTAGGCATGTTGATGATAGTTTGTGCCTCGGCATTGTTGATAGCCTCGATATCCTCATCACTACCCCTCATGACCCGGGACCGAGACTGATGATCTTCTCTTGGGAACACATGACTACACCTGAGGGTCCAAATTATCTTTACTGCTTTTGTTTATCTATTTGTATTTAGTACTGCTTTGGATTATATTTTTTTATGTGTTTGCTTTCGATTATTTCAATTTCCAGCACAAGGTAGAACATATGGATAATTTCCGTTGTGTAGGAGATAAACTACTATTTCTACGAGTTCATGAGCGCCGAGTGTCGTATGAGAGACTCAGACTTATTCAATTCTCAAGACTTTTTAGTTTTATTTGTAAGGTTTAGTATGTACTGATAATACAATTCCTCGTTTGCCCTTTCAAAAAAAAAATAAGTTGGGGTTCGAATAAGGCAGCCGTATCTTGTTTTGTAATCACTCCATTATCATCCAATGATACATGTGGAAATATATCTATTTAGACCACAAAGAAACTCACCTAAATTAGTTTATCTTCACTTAAAATTTAATCAACAACATTTAATACAAACCAGTAATTTAACCAACGTGGGCCGCAATTAGCCAAATTACTATTTAAGGAAACGTCAGCAATACAAATTAGAGTTTGGGTTATCTCATTCAGAGAAGTTGAATTTTTTTTGACATAGATTTAGAAAGGTTACGTTTCTTTTGACATAGATTTAGAAAATAAGTTGAATTCGAAGAAACCCAAATTCGAGTTCGCGAGTTAGGTACCGAGGTGGTTCTGGAATCAAGCCTTCAATGCTAAAGTTTTCTAACTTCACCACCGGAACCAAAACATCTCGGCGCCTTTTCCAGATTATTGATTTCTGCTAAATCTCTTTTCTTCTTCATAGCATTGTTTGGGATTTGTTTTGTCCCAGAAAAAGTTCTGTTTTTTTTCTCGTTCGTGCTTAATCGTAGTTCAAATTAGTCATCGTAAATGGAAGGAAAGGGAGATGAGCCATTGACCGGAGATAAATCCGACCCCATTTCACAATCCCATAAGAAATCTCAGGCTTTCAGTTCCAAACTTTTTTTGGATCATGTTGGGCAGATCATTCTGACCCATAATTCATATGGGTTATCTTGGAAATTAGTTGAACCTATTGATACTGTAAGTATTTCTTTCCTTCAAATTTTATTGGGTTAGTTTTGGGTGAAATGTGTTAATGGTAATCTTCATCGATTTTGATTTCACTGTTCTGTTTGGTGTTATATCTGTAAATGTAAATGTTTGAGTTAAGAAAGTTGTCATTTTTTTTCTTCAATTGGGTGGTAAGTACTGCCATGGCCCGATGGAGATGGCATTGTCTTGTGTTTTCATGAATAATAAGCGATTGGTTATAGGTTATAGGTTGTTTAAGGTTTTGTTGAGCTGGGCTTGGTTCTAAATTTATACCTAAGTATGCACAAATGACCATCCCAGGATGCACTTGGTCGTTTTTGTTGTTGTCGTATCCAAATATGTGTAGTGTTAACTAGCAAGGTTGATGAAGAGGTACTACTTCCAATTTGTTATGGTCTTTTCCTATGTCCTGAACAGGGTAGATCAAATTGTTTTGGCGTTAAGCTTTTTCCTAAAGTTCCAAGCACGATCAAGTTCTCTGATGTCTATGCTGCAGAGTCCATCAACTATGGTATAGTTCATGAATCGTATATTCCAAAAGCTGGAATGTGCATTTTGGGTCGTGGCGAGACTCATGACGCCGAGGTTTAGTCTCATTCCTGTTCTTGGTTGTGCTTTTCACTCCATATTTTATAATATTAATGGAGGCACGCGTCTCTCTACCTGGATGCAGATGCACCGCTTTACAGTTCACAGTTTCCAAAGGTCTAGGAGCCAGCCTTGCCTCTGGGTCCTTGCTGTGTACACTTTTGGTCACGTGGATTTGCAAACATGCCAGATGTGGGTCAATCGAATTAATGCTTCACTGAACATGGAAGCGGGAAGGCCAAAGAATCTTCTGGTGTGTTGAGTCCTGTTGGATATATTTGTTCTTTGTCTATGTCAATGGAAATGGATATCAAGTTTAGTAAAATCTTTTCAGATATGGTTCTTGATTGGTAGGTTCTTGTCAATCCAAGGAGTGGGAAAGGAAATGGCTGTAGAACTTGGGAAACTGTAGCTCCTATATTCTTGAGTGCCAAGGTGAAGACAAAGGTAAATTTTTAGTGAGTTCTTTAATCATTTTGTGTTCTGGTGATACACTACTTGCATATTTTCTCTTGATACTTGGTGTCTATGCTTAGGAGAACAATGTATTGATGTCTTTGTTTAAGGAAGTTTTAGGCTAGATATACAACTCTCAGTTTAAAACCATTCCCAAAATTTGAGAATATAACTTAATTACTAGGATGGGTTTATTGAAAGTTATTACTTTTTGTATACCATATCGTTCAAGTGTGTGTCCCACATCGGAATTGAGGCTTCCACCCATTAGCTTGAGCTTTTAGGTTGGATCTGGTTTTAACACATACAAATCCGACTGTGATGGTTCAGAATGAGGATTTATTACTTCAATGAAAGTTTGAAACTTTGTGTGGCCAACCTTTAGAAGCTTAAATTGTTATCAGCTCTCTAAATCTGATAGTTACTTCTGACTCTATTAGGTTATTGTGACAGAGAGGGCAGGACAAGCATTCGATTTCATGGCATCTACCACAACCAAGGAGCTCCGGTCGTATGATGGGGCTGTAGCGATTGTATGTACCACAATCTCTGTACTTTATACTTTTTCCCCTCATAATTCTTACAATAGGCTATTATGCCAAAGTTATAGAATCTCATAATTTGTCAAGCTATTGTTGGGGCTGCCTATCATTATCTTCTTATATAGGATTGAGATCCTATGTGTATATGATGCACTTTTTACGTGAATTTATTTACTGAAACTTGAGATTAAGGAAGCTAACTGTTTGTATGAAATGATTGCTTCAAATGGTTGTCTATGAGGTGTACAATTTCGAACAGTTAGAATTGATAATTTTAAAATTCTGTTGACAATGTATAGACAAATATTCTCCGTTTGTTTCCAGCTTATATCCCATTTTGCAATTATTATCTAAATCTTACTGAGTTGGTTCAGGGTGGTGATGGTTTCTTCAATGAAATCCTTAATGGACTTCTTTTGTCAAGGCATAAAGCCCCTTATCCACCTGCCCCTGCTGATTTTATTCAATCACTTTGCAATCCAAATCAAATGCATGCTGATACTTCTTATCGGACTGCAGACGAATCACCTCTTCTCTCAAGTTCAGGAAATTATGATTCAGGTCGATCATAATCTAATTAGTAGATTCTACTTAATAACTTAGGCAAACTCTAGATTAAATTTGTACTTGTTAACTGTGGTTTGATTTGAGTTAAAATTACAGGAAATGGGGATGGTATTTGCAGTGCAGGTTAGTTCTTTCATATCTCTGCAAACTAAGTTGGTTGCTCATAGTAATATTTGCTAAATTAATAGCACCTAAGAACTGTTTTTTTTATTCTCTGCGGCAATTAAGCAGATGAAGATCCTGCATGTCCCCTCCTCAATGGACAGTTCAGACTTGGGCTCATTCCTTCAGGTTCTACTGATGCCATTGTGATTTGGTATTTTCTTGCATCTCCTTATATTTTGCTTTGGTATAGAAGGCGGTCTTGTTTCATTATCTGAAAGCTGTTGAATCTAAGTTGGTATTTGATCTGAGAGTGTGTTGAATGTGTGTTTGCCAGTACAACTGGAAGTAGAGATCCTACAACTTCCGCATTGCACATTGTCCTGGGTAAAAGAGTTTGTCTCGATATTGCTCACATTGTAAGATGGAAAGAAACACCTACTTCACAGATTCAACCTTGTGTGCGCTATGCAGCTTCTTTTGCCGGGTACTTCCATCTCATTACCAATCATCAAATTCTATGACACGTTCCTAGGGATGTTCTCGTCTGAATTTATCTGGTCAAAATTAGCAGGTACGGTTTTTATGGTGATGTCATAACTGAGAGTGAGAAGTTCCGCTGGATGGGCCCCACACGTTATGATTATTCGGGAACAAAAGTGTTTTTCAAACACAGGTAAGTACACATATATTTGACTCTATGGAATCTAGCTTCTTATTGCATTGATTCTCAAGTTTAAATTACCTTCTTTTGTTGTGAATACTTGGCCAATATTGAAGTTTAAGGATAAAAATGATGGTGAATGCATTATATTCAGGTCGTATGAGGCAGAAGTATCATATGTAGAGGAAGGTGATGCACACGGTAGTAAGTTACAAGGGTTGTGGAGTCCAAAGGTGATCTGCCGTGTGGACTGCAGAATCTGTAATGCAAATCCAGAAGAAAGTAGGAGTAGGTGGTCCAAAACAAGAGGTCGTTTCCTTAGTGTTGGCGCTGCTGTGATTTCTAACCGAAATGAGCGAGCACCTGATGGCCTTGTGGCTGATGCTCACCTTTCAGACGGCTTTCTTCATCTCATTTTCATTAAAGACTGCTCTCATACCTTTTATTTATGGTAATTTAAACATTACTTGGATTTGTCAGATATATAACCGATATTTGATGATATCTGAGTTTCTGAGACTTGCAGGCATCTTACCCAGCTTGCAAGAAAAGGTGGAAGTCCTTTGAACTTCGACTTTGTGGAACATCACAAGGCATGTTCTCTCACCATCATCATCGTCATCTTCTCTTATTACATAACGTCGATCCTTTCATTCTTTTTTATTTGGGTGTTTGTTTCACATGCTATGTATGTACATACAGACCTCAGCATTTACATTTACTTCATTGGGCAAAGAGAGTGTATGGAATGTGGATGGTGAGCTCTTTAAAGCACACAAACTCTCAGCTCAGGTATTTAGAGGTCTTGTTACCTTATTCGCTTCCGGTCCTGAGATTTGACTAACCAAGTCCATGGGAAGAACATTGGATCATCTGCTCTTCAATACCCTCCAATGTATAATGTAAATATTACAAGTTAGAGCCTGTGTGTATGTTCTTTTCTGTTCTGTTTGTGTAAAACATGTACATATAAGTTTAGTTTTATGTAAATACAGTATACTACTGTACAATATTGTTGTTAATTAAGTAAAAGTTTGTTTAGGAAATTTCAAGTGACTGAAATTCTAACACTATTGTTTACTCAAATAAACTTGGGTGAAACATGAAAGATAGTTCTCATGGACTTTATTAATAGATAAACTAATTGTTTGTATCATCATCCTCGTTGAGTTTTGTTAGTTTAGTACTTGATTTCCAAGCTAACCCAAAGACAAGAACCATGCCAGAACTTGGAATAGTCGACTCCAAAGTGCAATGCTTTGCGTTGACCTGAAAGACTTTGATAAAGTCTTGTAAATTGGACAAGGATTAAGGACCACTGATGTAGCTATGCTTTGAAAATTTTGAGCGAAGAATTTCTCCATCATCTTTATTGACTCAATTTAGCAACCACCTCTACATGGTTATGATCCAACTTTATTTCCTTCTCATATAGATGTGATGTGAATTCAAATAAAAAAGTTAAGAGCCAGAGTCCATGCTTGTTTTAAACCATAATGATATCCTAATTTTTTTAGGGTTGATTGTCAATAGTTACCCTTATGTACTGTCTGCTTACAAAAAAAACTACCTTGTGTATTGTCCATACTTTTAAACTACCATATCTTTTGAACACGGTCGTTTATTGACAAAATTTCAAATATTCCGTTAAAATTAGGGACGTGGACAATACATAAGGGTGGTTTTTTCCGTTGAAGAAACTAACAAAAAACTGTGATCAAAAGATAGGGTAGTTTAAAAACATGGACAAGTTTTTTGCAAGTGAACAGTACATAAGGGTAACTTTTGACAATTAACCCATTTTTCTTTTATTGAGATCATCAAATATATGTAGACTGATTGGAAAATATAATATTGAGTTCATTCTTCAATATCCGATTAAAAAAGTGATTATTCGTTCAAATGAACTTTTTGGCTGTTGCATATATTCAAAAATTAATCCATCCCTTCAATATGTTTCAAATTCAAAAGTGCCATTCAAAGATAAACATTTGTTTTCAGATACAATAGCTCAAAACCTCTTTGGTGCTGAAAGAGTAAGAAGAACACAAGAAATCCCTTTGAAAGCAACAGAACCAGAGTTGCTTTTTTATTAACACTATATTATTGCAATTTGCAACTTGGCAGTTGTTTGACCCAACACAAAGAAAGCGACGAAAAATACAATTTTGAGAAATGGGTAGCTAATTGCAAGGCACGGTTTGTCCCTAAACTCTTGGTAACTCGTACGACCATTCAACTTCACTTTCACATCATTTGTGTGCTTTCTTCTGAACTCATCCATCCTAATCATTTTATCTTATTTATTTTTACTCAAACTTTTAGCAGACACAGAGTTGCAGAGAAAGACAATGATGAGCTTTTCTTCTCTGGTGGTTTGATGGAAGCTTGCAGTTTATCAGATTGTGAAAACCTAGTAAGCTTCTTGTTGCTTCTGCATAAATGTGTACATAGCTTTTGATTTTCAATTTTGTATTTTGTTATCAGCTTTTGAGTGTTACTTCCTTTCCCTTTCTGGATCTGTGGAACTGTGGATTATTTCATTTTTTTTTTTAGTTTCTGGGCTCAAAATTGATGAATCATGTTTGGCTTTATCTGGGGTTTTCTGGGTTTTTGGGGAAAGGGTGGAAAATGGAAATAGACTAACCAGAATTGGTGTATTCACATGACAAAAATATCACCTTTCTTCCCTCTTAATTTAGTAAATTTTCATGGCATGATAGGTTTTGTGGGATTTGAACATGTAATTGAGATTCCACTGAGATGGGTCCTCATCAATATTGGATTTGATCATGTTGAAGTGTTGTAGCAAAGTTGTTCTTAACTTTGGGTCTATTGCAAGGGGTACAGATAGAGTGATGGAAGGAAAAGGAGCAAACATAGTTGGGCTGCCGCCTCCCCCTTCATTGGTTGTTGCTATGGCTATCAACGGAAATAGGAAAAGCAAGTATGTTGTCAGTTGGGCGTTAGACAAGTTCAAATCTGAAGGCAATATTGTCTTTAAGTTGTTACACATCCGCCCCAGGGTAACATCAGTCCCTACAGCATGTAAGTTCTGTTTTCAACCTTATAAACTACATAGAAAGCTTTGTTTTCATAGCTTATGTACTTGAGCGTTAAGAACTCTTCTATTCCTGCTTCTGACGTTAAGTAGTCGATCCAGTGGGAAGTTTGATTCCCATTTCACAGGTGAGGGATGATGTGGCAGATGCATACAAGAAAGAGGTGGAGTGGCAGACCACTGAAATGCTTCTCCCTTACAGGAAATTGTGTGCACAGAAAAAGGTTGAGACTTGTTATGTTGAGTCAAACCCAAATATTTCCTTGGGGACCGAATTGATTAACTTGGATTCTTCTATATATAGGTGCAAGTAGATGTTACATTGATTGAATCGGATGACATACCAAATTCCATAGCGGAGGAAATTGCAAAGAGATCTATCAACAAGCTTGTTATAGGAGCTCCATCCCGTGGCATCTTTTCTAGGTACTTACAGTTTGAGGCTCTCTCTGTGCATTGGTTGTGCCTTATTGCTTAATCCATTTACATAATGGATGTTCTTATTTGTAGGAAACTTAAGGGACAGAGTATGTCGGAAAGAATCTCGGTAATTGCTCCAAGCTCTTGTACAGTTTATGCTATCTTGAAAGGAAAAATATTATCCATTCGCCCGTCAGAGTTTGAGACCAGTGGAAGCAGCAAAGATGGTGGTAGTGACACAAGCTGTTCTAATAACAGTTCATCAAGTTGCACTTCCGGCTCACAGACAGGTATGTGTAACTTTTGTATCTGATCTATATTGTAAGACTAGTCCTGATTCAAGACCGCAACAAATCCAAACTGACTTAACAGTAACGACACACATAATGCTTAAAATTGTATATGAGATCCTCTATGTTGCGCACACGTGTCTTAAGTGCATTGGAAATGGCGACCTTGATCTTGATGTCCTCAAACTATATTCGAATGTTGATTACATAATGGTTTTGACATACATCTCCTTTATCTGGAATCACAGATCTGAGCTCAAATGCTCCACCCTCCCATTTCCGTTCACCTTCCCTACCAATGCAGCGATTTCGAGCTCTCTCTTCTATGAACCACGCCCTTCTTCATTCAAGAACAAGTTCAATTGCATCTAATCATTCAAGGTGCCAGTCTCTAGATGTCGATGAAGGAAGTGATGCAGATAGTTACAGAAGCATGGCAATAGATACTGAATCATGCTTTTCTGAGCGTGCATCCTCAGATGATTCTTCATTTGAAGGCCAGGTATTTGTTTATCTAGTCAAAGTTGGTTCGCCTGAGCTTCTGCTTTAAGCTCACAGTTTATATAAAATTGCCATGGATCATCATTTATTTAAGTGTTTGAAGGTTACACAGACTTGGCTTATATGCACCACTGAGTTATTATTTCTATTTGCTATCATATTCAGGCAAATATCAACTTTGAACTAGAAAAGCTGAGGATCGAACTAAGGCACGTTCGAGGAATGTATGCTATAGCTCAAAGTGAAACAATTGATGCTTCTCGAAAGGTAAGCAACCTTTAATCAACATGCTTTATTTCCACTTCCATGCTAGCTCAAGATTTTCTTGTACCAGTTAAACAACTCACATCTCATTGCTTTCTGACAGCTGACCAACCTACACAGTCGCCGGGTAGAGGAAGCTGTAAAGCTGAAGGAGATACAATTAAGAGAAGAGAAAGCTTGTGAATCGGCAAAACAAGAGATGGAAAAATATGAAGCCGTGAAAAGGGAAGCGGAGTTTGCAAAGGAATGTGCTGAAACAGAGGCTTTTGAAAGAAGAGAGGCCGAGATTCAAGCTTTGCGTGATGCCAAAGAGACAGAAAAGCTTGAGCATGCTCTTGCAGGTTCCACACAACAGTACCAGAAATTTTCATGGGAAGAGATTGAGGCCGCCACCTCATCATTCTCTGACCATCTCATGATTGGAAAAGGAGCATATGGGTCTGTCTACAAGTGTAGTTTACATCATACAACCGTAGCAGTCAAAGTTCTGCACTCCAAGGAGGGTCGTGAATCTAAGCAGTTCCAGCAGGAGGTATGAGAGTTTCAGGAATAAATAAATCAAGGGTAAATTGCACAGAACTACCTTTATGAGTTACCCACAAACACGTCACCCCATAGTAAAATTTCACAAACACATAACACCGTAATAAGTTTTCCACAAATAAGTACCCTTACGAATTTTCCGGCGTCACCATCGTACAAAATAAGCAGTAACGATCAATTTTTTTGTTTTTATTGTCATATGACTTGCATGGGAATGTAAATTTTGAGACATTCCAAAACTACCCACTCTCACAATTTACTATTCATATTTCAATTTGATTCCATTCTCGAAATCTTAATGACTAGTTTTGGGATATTGTACAATTTGAAACTCGTGCTGGTCACGTGATGAAAAAAATCGATTTTTTTTTTCATGATTTCCATCCAGTTTGGACGATGGTGACACCTGAAAATTCACGAGGGTAGTTGTCTGTCTGGAAAATTTACCACGGGGTTATGTGTTTGTGGGCAATTCAGAAAGGTAGTCATGTGTAATTTACCCATAAATCATTGAAACTGCGATTACTATTAGAAATTTGTAAAAGTTAGATTGCATTGCACATTCTTTTCTTTTGAGTGGTGAATCATAGTTTCCGGACTGTATTGCAGCTTGAAGTGTTGAGCAAAATTCGCCATCCACATTTGCTTCTCCTTCTTGGAGCATGTCCTGAACATGGCTGTTTAGTATACGAGTACATGGAAAATGGTAGCCTGGAGGACAGATTGCTCCAGAAAAGCAATACACTTGCCATCCCGTGGTTCAAAAGGTTCCAAATTGCATGGGAGGTAGCATCTGCTCTTGCCTTCCTTCACAACTCGAAGCCAAAACAGATCATTCATCGTGATTTGAAACCAGCAAACATCCTGCTGGATCATAATTTTGTGAGCAAGATTGGCGATGTGGGCCTCTCTACCACCTCATCCACCCTCCACGAGGACAGTGGCCCGGTGGGAACACTATGTTACATGGATCCTGAGTACCAGAGGACAGGGCTAATCTCTCCAAAATCAGATGTTTATGCATTTGGAATGGTGATTTTGCAGTTGCTTACTGGAAAGCCGGCCATTGCACTGGCTCATAAGGTGGAGGTTGCGATAGAGAGTGACAGTTTGATGGAGATATTGGATCCGGAAGCTGGGGAATGGCCAGTTAAAGAAACCAAGGAACTGGCTGTGCTGGGACTACGCTGTGCAGAGCTTCTGCGTAAAGATAGGCCTGATTTGGAAGACATTGTACTTCCTGCATTGGAGAAACTAGCTGCAAATTCATCTTCCAGTGTTTCTGTGCCTCCTAGCCACTTCATCTGCCCAATACTTAAGGTAATTGTGCATAGTCTGATTCTTCAGTTTTGTTGTGAGTTCTGAAATGGGTGATGTTGCAGGAGGTGATGGATGAGCCGTGCGTTGCTTCTGATGGGTACACTTATGACTGCAAAGCTATAGAGAAATGGCTCGAAGAGAAGGATGATTCCCCGGTGACAAACTTGCCTTTACCGGGTAAGAATCTGATCCCGAATTATACACTGCTTTCTGCAATCATGGAGTGGAAGTCCAAAAGACAGTAGCAAGACAAAGCAGGTTGATACATTTTTGTTTGTTTGTTGTATATTGTCATCAAGTGTTTGGGTCAGAAAGAGAGAGCATTAGGAAATGTAAATAGGTTCCCATTTTTGTAATGTTTGTGCAGTCTCACATCTCACAAGTGAATGCTTTTCTTGTATACAATAATAAACCTGGAAAGCAACCTATATCTTTCTGGAGTTTGTATCATAATTGACAATGACTCATACAAAGTTAGATTTTTAATCCGTAAAGCTTTGACTGCAAAAGGTAAAACTAAGGGTATTTAATAGGAAATATTTACATCATCCTATTCCTTGTATTGGAACTGCCTATCATTAAGGGTAAATACATCTGAGTTTAAGCAATTTTCACTATACTTAGATATTAAACGGGTTCTTAGTCGAGGTCAAACCCAAAGTAAAATAAACTTTCTATATCACAATCCGTGTTATAATGAAAATCTGATCATACAAGGCCAATTTGAACTTCTAAGAACTAAAGTACATATACGCAATTTTCTATACCTACCTGACTTCCTTTATATTCTTTTTTTTTTTTTTGAAATTAGAAGGTTTTGTATTTCATAAGAATCGGTTACATGATAACAAACCATGAAAGCAGAAAAAGCACTTAACAAGCCAGGACAAGTCCAGCTGACCCCAACGATAAAATAAAAAACGAGGGTTCTAGAGAGAGAGAGTCCTGCCCAACAACTCGCCGCCGTCGCTTCCTCTATCTCCGCCGGCGACCTCCCTTCGGAGGTTGCTGGCGGACATCGACTTCCCCTCGTTGTTCTCCTCCTCCCCTGGTCCCGACCCCCATTGCTCTCTAGACCCCAACCGCTTTTCTCCTTCCTTCCCTTCTTCTCTGGTGAAGCGTGGTGGCTTGCTTCCCTTGCTAACGGTGGCGTCTCCCAGATCTGACCGTGGGACGTCATTCTCGTGGTAGATCGACGCGGATTTGGAAGCTCTTGCCTCCCCGTGCTCTGGTTGGCTCGCCGGTGCTCCTTCGCTGGATATTGGGGTTGGGGTGTCTCGGATCCGGTGTGGGACGGCTTTCCTCACCTGATTTGGTGAGGATTGCTGCGGATTTGGTCGTCATTGCCCTCTGCGGTGGTTCCTGCGATGTTGCGGCTGAAGTTCCCTTTCTCCAGATTCCGGCGGCGCCATTTAAGCTCCAACGTGGGACACGTTTCCTGCTCAAGGATCGTTGCAGCCCCTTTTGGTCGTCGTCGTTGTTGTTTGTGGTTTCTTCTCGGTGGCGTCATCTGTAGATCGGATCCAGATCTGCGGAATTCTGATGTTGCAGTCAGGTATGGCTCTTCTCTCTTCCCCTTCTGGTTAGGTCTTCTTATCCCTTCCTGCCTCTACTCTAGTCGATTCAATTTCCTGTGATCCGATCACATTTGTGGTTGGAGTTGTCGGTTTGGGGTTGGCCTCCGATGATTATAGCATGGGGCTTTTGCCCTAGGATATTAATCGGTCAGTTTTAGGGGTTTGGTTTAAGTCCCTGTCGCTTGTGATGCTGATCACCGACAAAGGAAAACTCTCGGTTCGCTTTGTACTTGAGGGTCTTGTGGGCTGGGGATTGGATGTCAATCCTAGCTAGATTAGGGTAGAAAGACCTTGGTTTGTAGGTTGCTGCTGGATCTTTGGGGCTTATTGGTAGACAATCTGGGTTTTCAGACCTTTTTTTTTTTCACTGGGCTTCTTGTTAGAAAATCTAGTTTGCAGAACTTGTAATTTTCATTCTATGTTCTTGCTCTTACTTCACTTCATTTGTGCCCCTTGTTGGGTCTGCTGGTTGTAATCTTCATCCTCATTCTGTTGAGGTTTCATGAGATTCCCAT
>JAYMTN010001568.1:0-12585 GCA_036897425.1 Erodium trifolium
CCAGAGAGACAAGTAGGTTAAGGCCAACGCGAAAAATTGGGGGGAGACTAGCCACTCGCCTATCTCCTCGGGCACAATACCTGAAGGCCCCTTGTCTCTGGATAGGCCCCCCGAGTTCCCCCAAGTTTCAAGCCTATTGGTCTGAGGCCTCGGGATAATACCTGGTCCGTAACAGGTCAGCTCACTGCGCACTTGGCTGCGGTGGTTCCATCACTGACCGCGGGCCATTAACGAATAGTTAATGGGCTCCCACGTACCTTAGCCCATTAGCCTAACGGCCACCGATTTTGGAGGGAAATCGCTGACCGACAAAACTGGACTTTGGCTGTCAGGTTCACAACTCTGCACTCAACCAAACGAAAAAACGGTCATGGCTGCTCTTCCGTACTCCGACGTCGATTCCTCCTTGCGATCCCTCGCCGGCCGAGCCGAAGGTTTCGGCCGCTTCGCCATCGGTGGCGTAGACGGTCCCCTCTACCACGTCACTACATTGGCAGGTTCCTTCTTCGCCACTTCTATCTGTTTCTCGTTTAGGGTTTTTATTCTTCACAGAAATTTCTGTTTGTTTCTCGAGATTCTGAATCGAGTATGCGATAAATTTAGACGACGGTCCGGGTTCCTTGCGCGAGGGTTGCAGGAAGAAGGAGCCGATGTGGGTCGTGTTCGACGTTTCCGGGACGATTGAGCTGAGATCGTACCTGAGCGTGTCTTCGTACACGACAATCGATGGGCGTGGCCAGAGGGTCAAGCTCACTGGGAAGGGGCTGAGATTGAAGGAATGCGAGCACATAATAGTGTGCAATCTGGAATTCGAAGGAGGGAGAGGTGACGATGTTGATGGCATTCAGATTAAACCCAATTCCAAGCACATTTGGATCGATCGATGCAGCCTCAGAGACTACGACGATGGGCTCATTGACATCACCAGGCAGAGCACAGACATTACTGTTTCTAGGTGGTTTCAATTTTTTCATTGATCTGCAGATTCATAGAGATGACTCATGAATGTGAATGTTCTTTCGTGTGGAATGATATTTTACATGTTTGTTTGTTGAAGTTTGGGTTGATGATTTGCGCATACATGGATCTGAATACGAATACTCTTTTAAGGGTTTATGAATTATTTTTGTTTTTCTTTGGAAGCAGATGCTACTTTGCTTCGCACGACAAGACAATGCTCATTGGAGCAGACCCTACTCATGTTGATGATAGGTGCATTCGGGTTACTGTTCACCATTGCTTCTTTGATGGGACAAGGCAGAGGCAGCCTCGCCTGAGGTTTGGAAAAGTTCATCTCTACAACAATTACACCCGAAATTGGGCTGTATATGCTGTTTGTGCCAGTGTTGAAGCACAGGTAATTGGTGCATATTTCACATTTTGCGCTATATTGGGCAATAGTTTTGTTTAAATTTGTACGGAACTTCATTGTGATTTTCTGCTGTCAGATTTACTCCCAGAGTAACATATATGAAGCTGGACCAAAGAAGAAGGCATTCGAGTACTATACAGAGAAGGTAAAGGGATCAACTCTTGCATAATTATAGTAGGCTCATATTGTAGGACATATGGAACATAATTGATGATGGAATAAAATATGCATGAATATGAACTCAAAGTTAATCATTGGATTCTATTCAAGATAAAGCCCCACTGTTACAATTTAGAATATCATGAACTTGTTGAATTCTTAAATTTTATTTTGGAGGCGTATTGCAATCAGAAATCAATCTTATTGCTAACATACTTTGTTCTGTTAAAAGGCTGCTGACAAGGAAGATGCTAGTTCTGGTTTAATAAAATCTGAAGGAGACTTGTTCCTGAATGGAGCCGAGGCACGCTTATTGATAAAGGTCAATGATCCGGGCGTGTTCCATCCAAGTGAATATTATCCATCATGGACAGTGGAAGCTACCTCGGATTCTCTCAAGGAAGCTCTTCAAACTCGTGCAGGTTGGCAATCCGTACCTAGACCAGCTGATCAGACGGTTATTCAATAATTTCTCCTTGATTAAGTATGTCTGGTATTCTTATCCTGCATTATTGCTACACTCTGTTCCTTTATTATATTCAATAAAAGAATTCAAGCCCTTGAGCATTTTTTTGCACCGCCCCTATTTTTTGTGGGCCTATTACTTTGCATAAACTACAAACAATTCGATTCAGAATGTGGTCAGTCAACTTAAGACTTGATCTCGGATAACCAAAATGTCAACCAAGTGTATTAGAAAAAGTCATAGTTTATCTGGACATCCAGTTGCCAGTTTATACAACTTATTAACAAATCTGCCAAACTTAAAGTTGATTCGTAACCTCAAATACAACAGAATGAAAGAAAAAAATAACTGAAGAATTGGAAAAGAACCTAACTATAAGAGATAAAAGTGTACAGTGATTAATGTATTTTGGACTGAGAGTTCCAGGTACAGAGAATGCATACATTTTAAGCGGACAGAGCATCTGTGACACAAACAATTGTCTGTACAAGTCCTCAAATGATAGCAATATTTCAATTGTTTATTCCTGATGTTTGTGTCTCAATGGTGAATGTGATGATGAGGTACTCCCTGAAACCGTAGCCCCGTGGAACAAGTCTGACAAGTAATTCCCCAAGTCATCTGGTGAGAACCTTACTAACAACTTGAAATTTTCTTCTACACTCAACATAGGGAAATATGAGTCATAGAGTTCTTGGTATGCTGGTATAATCATCCTTGCTGTGGATAGCTTTATCTCGTCCCTTAACTTCCCATCTGGTATGACCCAGGAAGCTTGTTTTTTGTAGGCTTCTTCAAAAGCTGCATTAAAATTGCGAAAACATTCCTTTGCTGCATCAGGTGTCATCTTTGGAATATTGTTGGCTGGCAAGGATGAGAACATCTTTGTCCAAGCCATCAATTCGTAGTTTGCTGCATACTGTACAACCTTCTTGGCATGGCTCAACACCCAATCGTCTCCCAGGACATACCTCAGCTTGGTTGTATGAACCTTGTCCACAATGAACTGGAGATTGTTGGCTAGAAAAAGATATGCTAAAGACACGTCCTTGTAGAGATGAGTTTTGCTGTCAAGTTTGCACAGCAGAACCAGTATGAGCCGAGCTAGATGAGCCGACACAGCTGAAGTTGTGCCATTTTTAGCTGTTGGGCTCTCATAACATGATTCCAGCAGCTGCTTGCTCCCTGAAGGGGGGTGATCTGCAACAATATCCAAGAGAACTCCATCATAATCTGCCAGTGAAGATATGTAATCCACCACTGAACGTGTCAGTGGGTGAATCCCGCCACCCGCCACCAGAGTTCTTGAGGAGTCTTTTTGAATCCTGGCTTCAAACTCCAGTAGAATGGTCCGGATGGACTCTGCAAGCTTGAGGAGTGAAGTGAGAGCTTGTGATTTGATGGCTGAGGTTGATTCTGAACTGAATATGGATTGGATGTCTGGCCAGACATCAGATAAGGCTTCATGAAGCTCCAGTAACTGGAAGATTCTTTCGGGGGACTTTTTACCCTTGGCGATGAGCTCCGGGAGTCTGAAAAGATTTGCTGCTCCTTTAGTTACCTCCAGAAAGCAAGGCTCTCTTGTTGGGTCAGATGCCGCAAATACATGATCACAAAGAACTCGCTCTCCCTTGAAGAGTGTTCTAACAGCAATCTTTATTGCGCCCAGCCAGTTCTTGATTACATGATCCAGCGCTTCCTTCTTCATGTTATGAAGATGGGAAGATCTGAACCTCTCTATACCGAGACTGTTCAATCCTTTATCAACTACTGATTTTCTGATAGCCTCATAAGTCTTCACACACTCCCTGCGGTAGCCACAGCTGATCATACAATCAGCAATCAACTTGAGATCGGACATGACAGCAGAAACATGCAACTCTTCCTCTGCCTCGTCCTCAAACTCGCTCGAAGAAACGCTTGAAATGGAGTCTAGGTCCAGACGGTCTCTGTTTGTGGATAAGACCTGATTGAACTCTTTCTCGAGCATCTTCATGGCAATCTGCATGAGCTTCTGGGCATGCACGAGCTTGCTGTTGGCGGAGTTCTGGGAGACCAGGAAATGCATTACATGGCGCAGGTTGATGACACTTTGGACGAACTCCTTGGCCTCGCTTCTGTTGTGGTGGAAGAGACAGGTGATTTGGGTGTGCGGAGAAGGGTTTGGACCCCATTTGGAGATCATCAGTTGGGCGTTTTCGATGTTTAATTCCACAGTTGATACAGAGAAGGTGTGAGGAATTGGAGATGAAGGAGAAGAGGTGATGCTTCGAGGAGACGGAGAGAAGGGGCTTGACATCTCTTTACTCAGCGGCACACGTGCTGCTTCACTCTTTGGAGTCTCAATCATTGGCATTGAGGCTTTCTGATTCTCTGTAATAGAAATGAAGACCCTTTCTAACGTCTTAGGCTATTCAGAGTTTGTTGGGTTTGAGTGATTATCGTAACGATGCTTGGGGGTTTTTATAGTGGAAAATCATCCATTTGAGTGTCTGAGTCTGAGGTATCTTCTTCCTCTTTAATTTTGTTTTGTTCTAATTCGTTTTTTCAAATGTTCAATTTTTTATCGACAATTCTTAATTTAATTTCAACATCATCCTTGCCTAGGTAAAGTTAATTCCTAACCTACACTCACAACTATTCTTAAATAGGCGATCGATTTTCTAAATTCGATTTTCGATGGTAAACCGACCGGCTTTTTATGAAAAACATGTTATAGAGAGAGAAACTCTCGTCTCTCTCTAGAAACCTCTCAAACCCTCTCCCTTTCTCCTTCCCTTTTCTTCTTCAACCGTCGTCGGTGGCTTCCCTGGCTTCGGCCATGTGAGACACCGGTGGTTCTCACTGGTGTTTTCTTCCCCTTCCCCTGTTTTTCCCCTATCCTTGGCCCACCCTCTCTCTCGGTTCCCTCTTCATTTCATTCTTCTACTTTCTAGATCTAGGGTTTCATCTCAGATCTGGCTGTCTCCTTCCCCCTCCGAAGCCTTTCTCTCTATTTCGTCTCTTTTACCTCTCTATTCTCGTCCGGTCAAGTTTTGAGAGTCTAGAGCCGAACTCTCCCCTTGGATCGTCGTGGGTGTTGGCTCCGGCGAGCTATCGTTTTGGTAGCTGAGCAGTGCAAAGAGGTTCTCGCCTCGGTTATGGGTGGGTGTGGGTTTGCTAGGGTCGCTGTCGTTTGTTGGGCATGATTCGGCTTCTCGTCTTTTAGGCGACGAGTTTCGAGTCTTCGCCTCCTTTCTCTTCCCTGTGGTGCTGGCTTCGGGGATGCTTTTGGCGCTGAGTTTGTTGCGACGATGGTGACGATCCTGCTCGGAGTGCTGGCTGCTCTGGTTCACTTCTCCCTCTCCCTCCCTCGCTCCCCCTCTCCTCGACCTTGGTGGTCGGGGCCACCAGTTATGGTGTTGTCTGTCTTTGGCTTATCCAGAACAATAGGATTGAAGGGCTGAGGTAGCTGTTGCAGGTGGCTATCGGTTCAAGGAGGTGTTGTGGTGCGGCGGAGCTCTGATTATAGGGTTTCCTTTTTTCTTTGGTTGGGCCTGGTTTCTCCGTTTCTGTTCTTTGTCTGAGTTTTTATGTATTAAGTCCTCTTTATGTGCTTCAATTTAGTCTAATCTGGGTGTAAGTTGTGTTAGACCCTTCCTATGTCTGTATTTGTGTCTGTATCTAAGGGATTGCTCCTTCGTTCATGCCTTTTTTAAGGCTTGAACTCTTTAATCTATCTCTTGATAAAAAAACGACTGATTTCTAATAGTTAGTGTATACATTATAAGTTGTTTTATCAAAGAAAATAAAATGCATTAATAAAGTAATTAGAACATATACAAAGAGAGCACCCGAAAAACTCAAGAAGAGTCAGGATTAAAGCAACAAGCAGAATAAAGTGAACCGAGAGCAACAAAATCATGTGACCCCAACAGGTCTAAGAGGCATGATACTATAAGTAGGAGTCAGGACCGCTTCGACCTTTCTAAAGCCTTCTCCAGCCGACCCTCTGTAGCGGACACTCAGACGCTCACCAAACCGCGCCACTGAGTGAGAGATACTTACCCCAGTTCGCCCATCAGTGAATGACAAAGAGAGCCTTAAGAATGCATCCGACGGAGGAAGAGCATCGCCAAAATCAACTTGTAGAGGCGAAGGAGACCGATCATCGAGAGGAATAAGCGCCGGATCCAATCCCTCATACAGATTCGTTAGAGAGGCCGACTCTGGCCCAGCAGCATCTGAAGCTAAATTCCGCCCATATGTCCGACTTGCTACCCGATGGGCCCCCTGGCCTACCAGAAGCAATATCAGTGACATGTTTAGGGAAGACTGTTCGATCAGAGAGGAGGGGGCAACAACTAAGGCAAGAAGATGCAAAGTGGTCGCTTGAAGGGTATGAGCCGGCGAGTTTCCCTTAACTTTAGACCACGAAGCCAACACCCCAAACCGTGGAAGGTAAGGGATGGTGTCCACGAGAGCCGGCTCGAGAAATACATTAGCATGGAATCTCGGTCCATGAGAATTGGCAACACGTCTGGCTGTTGTGACTTCTAACGTGTGCACCAGATCCAAAGCCTGAGACAACTGAGTTGACAATAGAGAACACGGATGGATGGTAACTATCTAACCGAGCTTCCCAACTAACCCGACAATGAAATCCTGATTCCAACACGCAACCAGGAGACCAATGATGTCCACCCAGAGAAGTCGTCCCTCATACAAAAAATGACGAGCGCAATAAGAGAAGTCGAAGAGCCAAAGTTGCAACGCCTTCTGTCCATCGGCCGCTAAAAAAGACCAAACGCCCTGATCCTCGCAAGACAAGAGAAAATCCCGGGATCCCAAGTCAATAAGATCCACCCCGAGATCCCTGTCAACCTAAGATCAATGATGATGGTACGGGCTGAGACCAAAGTGTCGGCAATAGTGATTACACCGAAGGTCGATAACCTCTCAAAACTAATAGTTAGGGATAAAGTGCACTGAGACGATCGAGGTTGAGAAGCAACTTGATCCCCTGGAATAGTAGTGTAAGGATCGAAAACTGTGGACGAGGAGGGACCAACCGGATCAGGCTCAACTGCAACGGGTGACGGTACCCAAACGAGTCTAGATTCCACCCTATTGAAGTGCATGGGGGCACAGAACGATCAGAAGGGCCGGAAAACCTTTTCCCTAACTTATCCGAATCTTTTGTATATACTATGATTTTATTTTTACTCTGTAATGAAATAGCCAATTTGATCATTTGATATAATTATTTTTCAAGATAATGACGGTAATATGATCATTTTAAAATGGTGCATAATAACATGATTTTCGTGTATTCTTAAGCATTAGACATGGTGTATAATGAAAAAAGGGTATGTTACAAATACCTACCCCAATTTTTTTATAACCAATACCTACCCCGAAGTTCAGTTTTATAACTGATAGTCCATTTCATCCAACTCCATCGGTCTATTTTTTGTTAAATGACGAAAATGTCATTAACTGTCTTTCAATATTACAATCTTATCTTTCAAGTAATTACGAAAATATCATTGGTTATTTACAAAACTGCCATTATGATTAAATTTAAAATCAATTTCAATTTCAAAAATTATTTTCTTTAAAAAATCATATTTATTTTCAAAAATTGATTAAATAAATTCTTTATTACTATAATTTCAAAAATCAGTTTGTTTTATAATTAATAAAATCAATGCACTTTTAATGCAAATTATAATAAATGCACTTATAATGCAAATTATAATTAATGCTCTTCAATACCATGGAAACAGATTGTTCAGTTCATCTTCCCTCAAACCCATCGTCTACCTCCAAAATGAAATCAATGCACAAATTATAATTAATAACTAATTTACATCGTCTTCTCCAAATCCACTCTGGTTTCTTCTGGTTTGAACCCGATTCATTTGGTTTCAATTCACAAGAAACTTCTCAGTGACCATCGATAGCCGGAGAAGGAAGCAAGGTGTGGAAGCTCAGATCTACAACAGATCTTCGCCGTGGAAGCTCAGATCTACAACCGATCTCGGTGAGAAACGGATCTGGTCTTTTTACTCGGTGTAGCTCGTCGAGAACAACGGATCTGGCCATGGTCGAGAACAACGGATCTGGTCTTTTTTCTCGGTGTAGCTCGTCGTGGCTCCGTCGGACATCAACGATTCGGTGAGAAACGGCCATGGAAAATTGCTTGGAGTTTTGGGGATTGTTTTTGGTATTCGGATTGTTTAGTGATGAAGCCGTGTGTTGGGATTGAAATGGGTTGATGGAGATTAAAAGAAAAGTGCTATGATGATTAAGATAAGAGTTTGGATGCAAATGAGCACATGGCTCTGTCGATGGGATTGAAATGGGTGGATGGGAATTGAAAGGGATAAGAAAGTGGATTAGAGAAGACGAAAGAGTTTGGCTTTTTTAAAATATAAAATTATAAATAAATTGATTTCTATAAATAATGACAATTTTGTAAATAATGGATGATATTTTTATAAATATTTGAAAGATAATTAAAGGGTATTTTGGACATTTTAGACAAAACTAGCGGTCAATGGATGGAAAAGACTAACGGAATGGACTATCAGTTATAAAACTAAACTTCGGGATATATATTGGTTAAAAAAAACATTTAAGGTATGTATCAGTTAAAAGACGAAAGTTTGGGATAGGTATTTGTAATTCACCGATCACAAAATCAAAGGAAGAAAACGGGTTTGAGTGAGAAAGATGTGGTGCGTCTTTAGTCGTGTATAGTTTGGATTCAACAATAAGCTGTGCATTTGTGTGACTATTATAAATGTAGACGCTTAATACAGAGTAGGTGAAGAGGAATTGTCACCATCTTGCAACGGTCAGCTTATCTTATCGTTGTGTTAGACTCTCTTTCTAAGCCTCCTTCACACCACTATATTCTCTTTTGTAGCTTATCTTACCGGTCTTATTTAGCTTTCTCCAGATATATTCTCTTTTGTAAACAAACTTGTTCAATTTGTATTCAGAACTTGGCAGTTGACTTTATCTACCAAATATATTATACCATATGTATTTTATGTGTGCAATTTCCAAACATTATATGACTATAAATATTGGGTAATATTTGAATTGTATATTTTATATCATCTAGAGTAATCTAAATACCTTTGACCTTCCATTCAGCTTCTTTTTTTTTTATAAAGAAATTTGATTAAAATTATAAGCACATAATGGTCGTTGAAGATATTCCAAGAGCAAGCCCCAATACAACAAAATTTCAATGAGTTAACAAGCCAAGTATAAATGTACACATGTGGTGTATCTTTGTAGAAGCATCACTTTCCTATGTTTCTTATATTGCATCTTTCTCAAATAAGATCACACATTCATTTTTAGGGTTTAGAGTTACCCGATATGCTAATTATAATTAAATCATTTTATCTTGTGTATTTCAGTTTCTTAACCCGTTTCAAAGGTATTTATTTTACATAATGTTTATTTTCCTCACTGTTTGACCCACAGCCACAGATGTAATTTGAAGCCGATAAGCTCGTCTGAAATGCATCCCAAGAGATCATCATTTTCCTAGTTCAAATCGTTGTTTAGGACCGATGCAACCAATGATATGACAGGTAGCAAGTTGATTGGTATGGACAAGAGACTTGGCAAATATGCATGAATCTCAATTGTATCAAGTTTTCAGAAAGTTGTACCATTTAACGAACTTTCATGAAGCAAGACCAGAAAGGAGAGATGTCAACAAGAAACATTCTCGAATTTAAACAAAGTCCAAACCTTACTTTCTAATTTATAATTTTCTTAGGACACACTTGAATCTTCAGTTCCGCATTAAAAAAATTTAGAGTGGAAACCAGAAATTGAAAAGTCAAATGAGGTAAGAAACTTAATAAAAACCAGATGTTATGGCACAATCATTCCTTTCTCTACAACCAAAATATTAACCTGCACATACATACAAGTTATGCAATATGAAAAGCAGAAAAAGAAAGAGATACTTAATAAAAACAATTATCATTCAATAATTAATGTTGGTGCAAGATAGAGTACTTTGAAATGACCGAGCATGTATTTATAAAAATATTAACTAAAGACGTATCAAGGTAGCATATGTTGAATTAATCAACCTAATGTTGAAAATTGATACCAAAATATAGATTCAACCCATTCCTATTTCTTTCAGACTTGATACACAAAGTACAATGCAATCTGGATGCCACTTAGGATTAAAACATTAAATGTAATTAACAGAACAGTGATGTGGCAACAACCACATCAGAGAAGTGATGTGAGCATTATAAAAATTCATCCAAGGGCCATAGGTTTTAGGAAACATGTATTCTTTGCATCATGGTGGACTAACAAGGAACTTACAGTAATCAGAAATATGCACGGAACTAAGGTAAAGGGTTCACAGTAAAAGATGAAAATAATACTAAAAATCAATTACCTATTCAGCATGTAAGAATCTAAGTGAATCTCATTCCAATTAAGATTATAGGATAAGTAACATCTTAAAAAGTTTAGAGTAAATGAAAGAAACATTAGAACTTGAGTCCAAAATGCATTTAATAATAAAAATGTCAAGATTGTAAAACAATGTCGAAATTTAGCCGCAACAAACATGTCATGCATAAATTATTCTACTCTAGACCTTGATAGCATACTTCCTCATGGGAAAGTACATTTCTCTCTTCTTTTCCCTTTCAGTCTTCAGTGATGCCTGATCAAATACAAGAATCCCAGAAGTTAGAAGGGTGATCATTTCAATATATCCAAGTATAATGCTAAGATACAGCAAAAACAATGCAGTGAACATACACAAGGCCTCCAAAGTAGTCAAATTATTAGTAATGCTCACATTCAGTGAAATACGTTACTAATCATTAAACACATCATCAGTGAATTTATACCTGATGCTTTGTGAGACGCCTCCTGATAGCTCTGGTCTTCTTAGGGCGCAAATCAAGGGGTAAGAACTTCTTGTTCTTGTATACATCCCTCAAAGCAGCCTTCTGTTTCTGTGAGATCACGGTCAACACCTGAGCAATTGACAACCTCACCACCTTACTGCATAAATACAAAAAATAAGTAAAACCATATAATCACATGATCAAAACAAAAAGAGAACAATTCCATAAACCATAAATCCAGTTACTAAAATGTTCATTAATTTAGGTACCCTATTGGGTAGGCTAATCTAATAAAAGATTATCCCCAGCTCAGCCCATACTTTCTTCTTTTCCACCAACACAGAAGGATCAATAAATCATCCAAGAGCACAAAAGAACATGAGAAGCATACCCTTCAACCAGCATAAACATTTAATATATATATTCAACTCAACTAACAAGGAAAAACATAATGCAGCTTGTAACCTATGTAATCCATCAACAACATAATCTATACAAGAGAAAACAGCAAATGCATTCAAAACCACAAATATACTAGCTCACTGAGATCACAAGATGCACTTTAAATCATACTAAACCCCGGCAAAATAAATCCACAAATATACTTCTCATAGCATAAAACAGAAATAAAAATCATGAATTTACATTTCATGGAGCACACAAAACGATTAATACAACATAACCTGACTTTCTTTATAGCTAATTCAATATTATGAAGCTTTTCATACTAAAAAAAACATCAAGTGTATAACATTCTATTTCAAATAGACAGAAAAATGAAATAATATATAGACACACAAGTGAAGAGAGAGGGGTACATTTTGGAGAGTTTGTTCGGGGCACCACCGGTGACCTTGGCGACACGGAGGAGAGAGAGCTCGGCCTTGAGATCCTTCAACTGGCCCAAGAGATCGGCCTTGGATTTCTGCCTCAGCTCGTGAACCTTGATCCTCGCTGTTTCATCATCATTGTTTTCAACATCCAAAAAGCAATAACAAAATCAGAAACACGTTTCTGTACAGAACACATGGAACAAAAATTGAAGATTTGAGCTTCGCGTGTACCCATTGCTGTTCTGCGTCGTCGAGCTCCCAACCGGCCGCTGCTTCACACTCTACTCTCCGATTTAGGGTTTCCGAATGGGTTTATGCAATTTATACGTAGCACGGGTTTAGAACCGATATGGGGTGAGCTTGTATTTTATGGGCTTCGAGAACTGGGCCTCAAACACACGGACGGACATGTGTATGGCCCATACATGAATAGCGAACCAAATGTTGTTGTTCATATATTGCGCACCCTGTTGTATAATATTTGCGGACCCCACCTTGAGCTTACCGAGTAAGCGGTGAGACAATGCTTATCATATGGATTTTTAAGATGGTGAAATCTTTTTCTGTACTAAAAGATGCAGAATTTCATTAGTAATAAAAAAAATAAGTATAAATAAAGAGTCTGCAGAGGGCTCAGCACACATAAATTTGAGACAAAATAATCGTTATAAGCGATATTGAACTCGCCATATAGACATGAAGGAATGATGGGGGTTGAAAAACGGAACTGAGAATCCTGCTCAAGGTATTGCCTAAACGTTGTATATGGGGGGCAAAGCGACCAAACTTGAACTCCTCAATTGTAGGAGGCATGACTTTTACTAGGGACCCCTCCTGAAGTCAGTCCTTAAAGCTAGAGGA
>JAYMTN010001569.1:0-12583 GCA_036897425.1 Erodium trifolium
TCCATTTCTCTGACATCGCACGTACGTACTCTGTTTTAGCTGGTTTTGGCGGCTTAACGAACATCACGATTAAGATTAAGATTCTAGTTACTTTGTTTATCTTCTCTAAAACAGAGTGCTGAGCATATTTAAATTAAGTTTATCTTCTTTGCGTGGCTCTCTCTCTCTCATCCCCTTCGCTCTCTGATCTCCATGGGACCCAGAAACCCAATTCGATTCCGCGATCCGAATCTGAATAAAGGTTTGATTTTTGGTTAACAACCCATTTTGGCACAACCCAATGCAGTATCTGAGAGGACCCGAAAAGAGTAGAGATTCGAACAGGACGGCGAGGCGGACCCAGGAGAGATCTCAATCTGGGGCGAGATCTGATGGTGGGGATTGCGAGATCAGAGTGCTCGCGAGTCGGATTAGCGATATATAGAGGTACTTGTGCTAGGGTTGTTGTTGACCTGGGGCTGCATAGACGACGATGCAGCTTCATTTCTCGCCTAGCATGAGAAGCATCACGATATCGAGCAGCAATGGGTTTATTGACTTGATGAAGATCAAGGTTGCAGCTCGCCACATCTCGTACCGAACTCTTTTCCACACCATTCTCATCCTCGCTTTCTTGTTGCCTTTTGTATTCATTCTCACCGCTGTTGTTACTCTCGAAGGTGTCAACAAGTGCTCCTCGTTCGGTACTCCATTTCAATCTCTTCACAATTCACATCACTATTTTTTTGCTGGCCTTTCATTTTTTTGTATTGGGTTTGATTTGGGATTTGAATTTAGTGGATCTTTGTGTGTTTTAGCTGCAATTTCCTCATCGATTAATTGTGCTGAATGATTTGGCTTGGTTGCTATTGAATTTGGAATATTGGGTTCTGATGTGGTTGCTCAAAGTTGAATCTTTGTCGTGTCAGAAGTTGAGGTGTTAATGATCTTATGTGGTTATTCAGGTCATCTGAGATCCCAAGTCAAATCAAATTTCCATGGGTTTGTTTCCTCTGGGTTGATTTGCTTGAATCTGAATTGATTTTGATGTTGACAAAAGAATACGATTGGTTATAAGTTTCTGAACTTCTTTATTTTCCTATGTTCGATATTCGATTCTGTAATGCTGATTCGAATTGTTTGTTTGTTCGCTCTGGTATCATAGCTGCGCTAGAATAATTTCTGGCGTCAGTTTGCCGATTTAGTTGTATATGTTAATTTTGGGTTTAGTATCAATTCTACAAGCTTAATCGAAATACAACTTTGAAGTTATTAACTGCATCAAATGGTTCCATGAAGGTTTTGGTCGAGTTTACCTAAATCCTGAATATATTGTAGCTGTCAGATTTCCCCCCTTTCCCGTTTAGCCTTTTAATGTGCATAATATAGATTATCATATTATTTATTTTCCCAGTTCTGATAGTGGGTCAATGCCTAATATGGGTTAATTTAAATCCTCTACTATTTAGATTCAGTAGAACTTGCTCCTACATGGTTAAGCAACCTAACATCTGTTATCATTATCTGTTGTTCGGTATCTGGAATTCTTGCCATATCTAAGTGTTTATATTGTGGGCCATAATTTTTTTAATTATATTGTTCTGTGTTTCAGATTGTTTAGGTAGGCGGTTAGGACCACGGCTTCTTGGTAGGGTTGATGATTCAGGGGTAAGTAAATGTTCTATTCATGCTGTGCTGTTAAAGTTTTACTCTACATTTACACTCATGGTTACTGGCTTTTATTACCTTTCTTTGATCCAGTAACATTCTCATGCTGCTAACTCAAGCTCAGAACTAATTTTTGTGGTGTTGATGGTGCAGCAGAAACTTGTTAGGGACTTTCACAAGGTTCTAAATCAAGTCAAAACTGAGGAGATCCCAGATGGGCTACAACTTCCAGATTCTTTTAATCATCTTGTTGCTGAAATGAAGAGTAACCACTATGATGCAAGGACTTTCGCTTTCATGTTAAGAGCAATGGTATGTTGTATTCACGATTAATTAATTTATTTAAACTGTAGGAATTACTTTATGAGGATGAGAAGGTTTTCCAAACGAAGGACGTTGTGTAATGGGTTTTTGTCTCTATTCTTTATGTCTTGCCCTTTCCCTTTAAAATCACTGAACAAATTATATATAGCTAATGTCAATGAGGTCCTAACCCTTCTCTGTACACACTCAAGTCATAGTGGTGAGTTGTCAACCCAAAGTTTTTGTAGGATCCTGAAATGTGAATGAACTTTATTTTGTAGTTGTTTGAAGCAACAAGTCTTTTATATTTGTTTTTCTGCTTTTTTTAATAGACCCATGCAAACTGGTCAAAAATCATTCCTACTGGTGAATGTGATCAAGTTGAGAGAACTAAAGAACCATCTCTCTCTCTCTCTCTCTCTGACTGATTAAGTTTAGTGCTCATAATCAAAACTAAATGCATATGTTTTTCATGTTTGGATGGAGTCATTACTTGTATAAGAATGATTCACCAGAGTTGAATTTTCACCTCTAAAAACATGAAAGGGGGAAAAGCATAAGCAGAGGAAACTGTTTCAAATCAACTTTGGGTTCTATTTTTGGCATCATATAGCTTTACGAATAGTGGGTTCATGGACGCTGAAAAGCCGTTAGTTTTAGTTGGACGGGCTTTTTTGAACTTCTTGTTTTCCCTGCCTCCGAGTTGTTAAAAACCTCTTAATCTTCATGTGATCTGTAAGCTTTTAGCTCACTATCACCTGACATTCTAGTGGTTGATAGAAAACTGTCAATCTAGATATTTATCAAAGCTCGCTGTTTACCACTTAACTAGCTCCCCTGAATCAGAGCACTAATTCTTAGCTTCCACATATTAATGGTTAGAGATTTTATGAATTTATCAAGCTCATTTTAGCAGCAACCGGATGTCTTGACCCTCATGTGTTTATAGGGTGCTCATATTTTGTTAGTTCTTTTTCCATTTTTCCTTTATTACTCATGCATATGAGTAGGCTCTCATCAACTGTTTTCGTGTGTATGTTCAACCTGCATGTTTTCAACTAATAACATTCATTGTTTTTTTTTTCAATTTTGTTGTCTGGTAACAGATAGAGAAACTTGAAAGGGAAGTTAGAGAGTCCAAATTTGAAGAACTAATGAACAAACACTTTGCTGCAAGCTCCATACCGAAAGGCATCCATTGCCTCGCCCTGCGGTTAACAGACGAGTATTCTTCTAATGCTCATGCACGCAGACAGTTGCCTTCTCCAGAGTTACTTCCCGTGCTCTCTGACAACTCTTACCATCACTTTATCCTGTCAACCGATAACATTTTGGCCGCTTCGGTTGTTGTCAATTCTGCTATCCAGTCATCATTAAACCCTGAAAAGATAGTCTTCCATGTGATAACCGACAAGAAAACTTATGCGGGTATGCACTCATGGTTTGCATTAAACCCCACTTCCCCTGCTATTGTTGAAGTGAAAGGTATTCACCAATTCGACTGGTTAACAAGAGAGAATGTTCCGGTGCTTGAAGCTGTTGAAAAGCATAATGGTATTAGAAGTTACTACCATGGGAACCACATTGCTGGAGCGAATCTGAGCAACACAACTCCACGGACATTTGCTTCAAAATTGCAGTCTAGAAGTCCAAAGTATATTTCCCTGCTCAACCATCTGCGCATTTACATACCAGAGGTAATTGATGTGCAAAAATTCTTTTTCTGCTTGATAAAAGAGGAGGAAAGAGTAAAAAATAATGGGATATAATTTTAAAACGGTACTTCATTTGCTCTGGGTTTATGAATGTAAGACAGAAATATTCTCCTAATACTTATGTTGTTTTTGGCACATTGTGGCTGAACTGAACCAATTCACATGATTAGTATCACCAATTTCTATATTGGTTGGGGGTTGTAGGAACCAATGTTGAAATTAGAGAAAATTCCAAAAAAAAATGACCCTCATGTTTGAGATTTTGGCAACTTGTGTCCCTGAAGAAAAAACTCTTGCAAATTGTAGTCCCGAAGTTTTATTTTTTTTGAACCGTTGGTGAAAAGTAATGGATTTCATCCAAAATGGGTCATGTGCCATGCATTAAAACTGCATGTTCGCAAAAACTGTCCGTCTAATATGGCATTTTGTTACCCTGAACTAATTAAAAGAATGAGGGGGTAAATGAGTTTTTTTTGTCGGTTTTTGAACTCTGATAAACGGTGCAAAAATATGAAACCTGTGATAACTCTGTCATTTCCATTTTTCTGGAAATGACATTTTTTCCCTTTACATTATACGTGTTTTGCAATTTGTAATCCTCATGTATACGTGTTTTGCAATTTCGAACCCTTACGTATACTCTTTTGCATGGTTACTTTCAACTTTTTGCAAAAAAAAGAAGAAGAAACCCGTTAGTGGATTTGCGAACGGAAAATAGTTGGGGGATGTTTTTTTGCAAAAGAAATAGTTCACCGATAGTATTTGTAAAACGCGCAGTCACTGCAAGTTGTTGCAATGTCCTTTGTTTTATCTTGTGTAGATAGTTATGCTGACAGTGTATGTTGTTGACAGCTCTTTCCAAGCCTTGACAAGGTTGTTTTCTTAGATGATGACATTGTGATTCAAAGAGATCTTTCTCCACTTTTTGAAATGGACCTTGGTGGAAAGGTTAATGGAGCCGTAGAAACTTGTAAAGGTGATGATGAATGGGTAATGTCCAAGCGATTCAGGAACTACTTCAATTTCTCTCATCCCCGCATCTCAAACAATTTGGACCCTAACGAATGTGCATGGGCTTACGGGATGAATATATTTGATCTCCGTGCATGGAGGAACACAGATATAAGAGAAACATATCACTCCTGGCTCAAAGAGGTAATATACTGATATTTTATTTCCCCCCTGCTTTTATTACATTCTTGGGATAGTTGCAAAAAATTACCCCGAGTTATTCACTTTTTGCAATTTGTAGCCTTCTTCTTTGGTTCATCAATTTCTATCTTAAGTTTAATCTTCTCCAAATTAGGTGATCGTATTCCGGTTATATGAATTGTTAACCCACAGATTATAATGCCAATCAGTTTCTTAGATTGTGATTCGTTCTCTTACAGAATCTCAAATCAAACTTAACAATGTGGAAGCTTGGAACTCTACCGCCTGCTTTAATTGCATTTAGAGGACACGTTCACCCTATCGACCCATCGTGGCACATGCTTGGCTTAGGCTATCAAAACAACACCAACATTGAGAATGTGAAAAAGGCTGCGGTCATCCACTACAATGGCCAGTCAAAACCATGGCTGCAGATCGGCTTTGAGCATCTCCGTCCTTTCTGGACCAAGTATGTCAACTATTCCAATGATTTCATAAGGAACTGCCACATCTTGGAGTCATAGTGGAGCTAAGAACAAAAAGATGGGACAGAGAAAAAAAGACACATGAATTCTTTTTGCTGCTCGAAATTTATATTGATGCCTATGTGATGAGAAGAACCCAAGCAGAAAACTGGCCCAAGGGTGGACGTTAGCACCCCTCAAAACTCATCCCCGGGAAGAAGAACCCATATAAGACTAGCACAGGCATGCCATTCTTTCTTTCAATATGTAACATAGCAATCCATCGGTTTATTTTTTGGTTGGAAAAAAGGGACACTCTATTATCGGTCTTCCTCCGGGAACTCTGCCCTTACATTTTACCGCATAGTTTGGAATAAAATGAATGCACAGGATAAGTAGCGCCCATCTCTATGATCCGATGCAGTGGAGAGGAAGGTTGGAGTGGTATTCTGCAATGCTCCCCGCCGCTTAGCCTGTAAATCTTGATTTGTTATTTCTTGGTTACTCTCATTTTTGCTAGCCTGGCCATTTTTACCTTCTCAACTTGACATTGGACATATATACATTATGTTGATCTTATCGGCCTAGCTCATGGAGATTGCTCCGTTATAGGCCCCGTTAAAACTTCTGGGGAGCTGTTCTTAGGTTATGTAGCGGTATTTGTTATGTATGATTCATACGAAATGTGCAGAAATTCTTATTCGTTATATTTTCACTTGTTTTCATCTTTACGTAATTGCTTTGATGTTTTGTACATGTTTTGCTAATGAGGTTTTGTAGGACAAAACATGCCCTTCTGAAATATGCTGTACCATTTTCATGTGAAGACAGCTTGTTTGGTTCCTGAGAAAAATAGGTTCTTGTTCAAGGAATCTTTTCTAAGCTGGTGATAACAAGAAACCCATATGAGATTTTGTGTGAGATGCTGCTAGTGCTAGGGATGATTACAAAAAAGTACCTTAAGTTATTCATTTTTGGTAGCTTGTAGTCCTCTTCAAGTATCATCAACTTGTCCTTTTTTTTTTTGTATAAATTTATTTCAAAATAATTATTTTAGCTTTAGAAATAATAATTGAATAGCAAAAAATTCAAATGTTCATATCCTTGTATATTCCAAGCCTTTGTTTAGTTATGAAAAAAATGGCAATTTTGTTTTTTTACTTGTTATTTTTAAATCTAAATTTCAAGGATGTTATTATGATCTTTAAAGGTGTTGGTTCTTTATGCTTAATGTCACTTGATTAGACACCTTTTGGGCTTTAGCTTTTTTGATTAAGCATAGTATCTGAAGTGATTAGATAGACATTTAGTTGTATTATAGAAGGTGATTAGTTGACTCCTTCCATGTATAATGCTAAACACAAGAATCTAAAAATGCTATTGGGACATCACACCAATACTTACTCTTCTCTAAGGCAGCATGACAAATGTCTCCAATTCCATCAGGGTTGAATTTGGGTGGATAATACAAATCCTTGATTAAGTTGGGGCAACCATCTCTTGTATAGTTTATTATCGTATGTAAAAATAAAGGATAATTATATAAAAAAAATTTGAAATATTAATTTCTTGTAAAAAAATGTCATGAACATGTTTTTTTATTGTATTTTGTATAAATTTATTGAAAAATAATATTATACCTTAAAATCTAAATTTAAAAATAAAAATTGAAGACCAGAAAAATCTAATTTTTTGTACCCTTAGATTTCTTAGTATATGAAAACTTAGATTTTTTGTTTTTTATTTCTTAATTTTTAAATCTAAATTGTAAGGATAAATCATTATTTTTATACAATATTGTAACAACTGTAAAAGAAGTTGACCAAGGTTTGAAGATACTTTTTTGAAATTATTCCTAAAAATAAGTTTCATTACCGTATTTTATATATTTACATGATTAGCAAACTATTTTCGGGATATAAAAGGGATAAACATAAAATTATACCCGGTAAAAGGTTAATAAGTCAAAACCTGACGCGTCAAGACTTTTGTTTTCACGTACATATCTGATAGAAGGCTGAAAAAATCATCGTATTTTTATATTTCATTTATTTAGGAATAAAAAATCGTCGAATACTCAAGATACCCACCAATTTAACGGGAAGTTCTATGTCCCAAAATAAATGAAATGAGTAGTTACAACGAGTTAAGTTTTAAGACGAAGATGATTAAGATCAATTTTTTATAGATATATACGTGTATGAAAATGTGAAAAATAGAAGGTTTGGAAAATGAAACTGAAATTAACAGTAATAAAAATGAAAATGAAAATAATGTAACTTTGGGTAGTAATAGGGAAAGTGAGATTGGAACTTGGAAAGAGAAAGAAAGACATGGAAGGATTGACCACAGACTTTGAAAACACCGAAGCAGCCTCGCCTCTCGCTCCATTTCACATCTCTATTCTTCTTCTTCTTCTTCCTCTCCAACTATTTACTTTGACAGTATTAATTTTGTTATTACTTGTTAGTATTAATTACTATAACCCCATCGAGGGTTCCTCCTTCTCCTTCCTCTTCTTTGAGTTCCGGACCAGAAAGTGTGCAAATTGAGGACGACCCAGATCATCTCCAGAGCCGAGTAAGTGAACCCATAAACAGATTTTGTACTTACTTCAATTTTGTTTTCTTTTGGGGGTGATTTGTGGTGATGTCAACTAAGTTTTTGAACTAATTTTCTGATTTTGAGCCTTTTGTTTGGGAGATTTGGTTGGTGTCGTGTCTGCAGAATCACTTGTTTATGTTCAATTACCGTTGTTCTACTATCAAAATGATCGTATTGTGTTGTAATTGAGATTTTGAAATACAGTTGGTGAATTCATTGCTGAAAATTCAAAACCAGTTGTGTGTAGGTTAGTTCCAATTATGGTGCAGTGCATGTGGTTCTTCTTGTCAATCCCATTTAAGTAACTTATCTTTTGTTTGGTTTTATGGAAATTTGCAGATACACAATAGTAGTGTTTTGAATTAGGGGGTCACTTTGCAACACACCCGACCTTTGATTGAGTTATCAGTAACACACTATCACCTTTTGTTATTCATCAAAAATTATCTGAAAGGTGGGTTTTTGATCGGGAACACACTGAAAATGTGACAGTGTGTTCCGATAAAACCATCACCTTTTCAGTGTGGATCCGTGGGTTTTTGATGAATAACAAAAGGTGACTGTGTTATTGATAACCCCTCACCTATAGGGATTCCTAAAACTCAAAGGTCGTCGGGGGTGCAACTAAAGTTTTCCCTTGAATTAGTCATCTTTGTGAGCTTACAATTCACTTAATCAAGTCAGCTCTTGATTTATTTAGGTTTGATAGTGTTGGAGAGAGCATAGTATACTATTGGGATTCTGTAGATGGCTGGTGTGCAAAATCAATTAGAGATCAAGTTCCGCTTGACCGATGGATCTGACATTGGCCCCAAAGCCTTTCCAGCGGCTACAAGTATTGCAACTCTGAAGGAAAGCATCCTTGCTCAATGGCCTAGAGGTTTGTTGGATTGTTCACTTGATTCCATATACTTTAAGATTAGGAAATGTTTTATCTCTATTATGGTTTTTGTTAAGGAGTTTCTTTCTGTTAATTACATCATCTTTGGATGAAGGATGGGCATGAAAATCTACTTTTTGTCGAACTACATTTCCAACTCGCTTCAATGTGTTTCTTGCCTATTTGGATGCATTACATGACACCCTTAGAGACACAGAAGAGAAGCCAAAGACCACTATGATCTGTGGAAAAAATGAATAGTTATAGTTGTTGCCTGTTTTTTTTAATCAGCAAGAAAGCGGGGAAATCCTACTCTAGTCTATTCTAACTCCTAAACTAGTCTCCACCCACACCTGCTCCCAAGGAGATGTACCCACTGGGGTTCGAACCTCTGACCTCAAGGAGATGAGAGAAACTCTCTGACCACCTGGGCAACCCCAAGTGGGCACTATAGCTGTTGCCTAGTTGATGATAGGGTAATGAAACAACTAAAGTACATAAAACCTTAAAACTGGTTTGTATGTGTTTAGCATTGTGTTGATATGACGTAATGTTAGGCTGAAAGTGATGGCTTGGGAGATCTGTGCAAACTTATGCAACCAAATAACAGTACCATCATTGTTTGAAGGTAATATACTTCGTGGTAGAATGATGTAATGTTTTTATGGATCAGCGGTGTGCCAAGATTTGGGCTCACTTGCTTATGTAGAGAAGCGGGGAGCACTAAACTTTTTTATCCTTAGACATTTAAGATTGTTGTATCAAGGGCTGAAGGCATCCATTAAACTAGAAAGGAACTCTAATATTGCCAAAAGACCCCCCACCTTGAGAAAGAGGCTCAACAGAAGTTGAGAGAGATAGAAAGAGGCCCAACAAAAGTCGGGAAAGATAGAGGCCCAACAAGAGTTGGAGAAGGTACTGTTGCTGGGACTTGAACCCTGGTCCTAAGGACCCAAGTTCAAGTGCCTGACCAGTTGAACAAACAAGCTTTGGTTAGTGCTGTAATGGTTAGAGTTGCTTGAGGAGGGGTTGTGACTTATGAGTATCTACTATGATGCAAATGAGCTATATTTGACCTCAAACATTGCAATCCACATTAACCCGACATTGATGGAGTGGTATTTGCCAACTTCAATGACCCTTAAATTAAACATAAATTGAGGTCTAAGATTGCAATCGTACTTAGCTAATTTACCATAGTATGTGTTATATGTCACTATACCACCTTCAAAGAAGATGTTGTATGTGTTAGCAGAGAAGGAGAATGGTCCAAGGACAGTGAAAGATGTCAAGTTAATTAGTGCGGGGAAAATACTGGAGAACAACAGAACACTCGGGGAGTGTCAGAGCCCTTTATGTGATATTCCCGGTGGGGTTACCACCATGCATGTTCTTGTCCAATCACCGTCTTCTGACAAAGGTATACTACTTAAAAACTTAAATTATAACTGAGTGCTATGAGTTATATAGTACGATGATCAAATTCCGATATTCAAGTGTACTTATAAAGTAGTTTATATGGATAATTGCAAAAAAGTACCATGGGGTATTCACGTTTTGCAAATTGTAGCCCTTTTTTTGGTTATGGCAAAACAGTGCCTTGAACTTGTCTTTGTGATGCATTTTGTATCAAAATGATGATTTTACCTTTGAAAATTTCAATTTAAAAATAATAAGTAAAAAAAAAATCAAAAGTTCAGATCCCTTAAATTTCTTCTTTGTATTGTACAGAGAGCAAGAAATTTAAGGGATGTGAAAATTTGTATTTTCTGTTTTTCACTTATTATTTTTTAACTTAACCTTTCAAGGGTCGTAAAATCGTCATTTTGAAATAAATTTAGAGAAAGTGCAACAAAAAGAAAACTCATAGCACTTTTTGTCAATCATCAAAGAAGAGGGCTACAAGTTGCAAAAGGTGAATACCTAAGGTACTTTTTTGCAATTATCCTTAAAAAAGGGACAACCTGTGAATGGTAACAGATGCTAATTAGGCATAATTACTTCATCCTCTCCACATATATCTTATCCGTACGTGATGTATTGGAACAGAAAAAAAATCATCAAGCAAACCAAAGCAGAACAAGTGTGTCTGTGTCATATTATAGTTTGGAGTCACAAAGAGCGAGGACAATACCATTTTCAGTGTGAGGTTCGTTACTTAATGGTCCTTTTCATAGCTTTTAAGTGTTGTTGTGTATCGAAACTGACTTCTACTATGTCTTGCTCTTATACTCCATAGATAAAAAGTTGGTAGATCGGTATGGAAGACGAGATTGTTATATTAAAGGGCTGATAAGAGGTGGTTGGCATCATGCACGCTGATGATAGGATCGTGCTCTTAAGCAGGTCTCTGCATTAATCTTATAGTTGTTATATCTCCTCATAACTTGTTCACTATCACAATTACTCAACCATGTTAACTAACGAGTCTTGATTACGTTATCAAACTCGCTTGTATTATATTTTGCTGATAATCGATTCTCCTTGGCACTCCAATTCATGGTGTCATTCCTTGGAAGCTCTCTATTCAGTATCATAAGAAACAGTACTTGATGGCATATCGAAAGCCAAAGGATTTTAATTACATACTCTTCTTGTTCCCTGAGAAATGTACCATTCAGCTTCTTCATAACTGCATATTTCATCTGGAAGATATTGAAAAATGTAGTTTTTTTCCAGGGATAGTTGTAAACAAGTACTCTGAAGTATTCACTTTTTTGCAACTTCTAGCCTTCTTCTTTGATATTTGCATAAAAGTGGTATGAACATCTCTTTTTGTTGCACTTTGTATAGATTTGTTTCTAAATGCTGATTTTATCCTTTGATTATTATTAAAGTCTAAATTGTAAGGGTAAAATCGTTATTTATGGACAAATTGCAACAAAAGACAAGTTCAATGTAGTTTTTTTTTTTTTTGTAATTATCAAATAAGAGGGCTACAAGTCGCTAAAAATGGATACCTCAGGGTACTTTTTTGCTATCATCCCTAGTAGGCACAATTTTTCGTTAGAATTCTATACTTAAGGTTATAGTGTATGATCAATGTTCTAAACATCCCGATTAGGTCCCGTTTAGACGCTATTTTTTTGTTGGCCGACCCAATTCATTCGATTAATCATTGTTTAGTCCCCGATTAATCTCGCTTTAGGCGTCCAATTAGCGCCTGACAATTTTTAAAACCTTGTGTATGATTATTAAGAGCGATTATCCCTGATTAAAATAGATTGAAATTAAATTGCTTCTCGTGAAGACTTCAACAGTAAGGTAACTGTCACTGAAATCTCTATCAAAGTCATATGCTTGCTTAAGCTTTTATTATATATCTTTATTTATTTATTTCAAAAATTCGAATTTTCTTGGATCCAGTAACCATCAAATATATCAATAATTTCGAAACTCAAATATCGAGCTTTTATCTCAGGATTTGGTTCTGCCAAATGTCTAACAAACTAACGGTTCACGCTCAATCTCCATATCCAACGGTCGATAAACAATCTAAAAGATCCCACCAATCTCTACCGAATAACAGACAACCGAAACCCTGTGGGACCCACTCTATGATAGTCTCTCGCCGCATCCTCAGACCGCCACGTGTGCGATGCAGTGAATCTTGGCGCATTGCGCACACTGCGTATCCAACACCTTCGCGGTGCTTCGCGAAGGCTCCATTTTTGAGACTGTATTTGCTATTTAGCCACTCTCATCATCGCTTCTCGCTCCTCGACACAGTGTAGAGTTTAGAGAGAGAGAGAAGGGACGAGACCTTTTTGACATTCTCACGCAAAGTCCTCGGAGTTTTGGTGAATTTGCTGATTGGT
>JAYMTN010001570.1:0-12582 GCA_036897425.1 Erodium trifolium
TATAAATAGGGATAACGCCAGGAAATGACTATTATTCGACTTTCCAGTACAAGTAACAACTATAGACTTTCTTATCGACTATAGTACACAGTCCCGATAGTTAAATTGTCAAAAACCATAATTTCCGTCCAAAATAACAGCAAAGTTAACTAAAATGGCATGGGCTGCTCACATGCTTTTTAAAACAATTTTAAATACCCAAACTACCCTCACATTCATTCTCACCCAAAATTATTCCTTACATTTATAACCCATTTGTATATGAGCCTACATTTCCTCTCAAATCCACACCAGATCCACCGTACCTCTTCATTTCCTCTCAACAAGAACCTCACAAGCACACCAATTTCTTCTATTACTTGGCCAAAGGGAGGGTCGTGCTCGTCGGTGGTCTCTGGTAAACTTTCTACCCAAGCTTTCACGCTTTTTTTTTGTTCCCTTTTTTTCCATTTCCTATTTTCTCTGTCTCTCCATTTACTTGTACATGGTCGGGCCAGGGACCTTCGTTGTCGAAGAGCTCGAGGAGGAAAGCATGGTAGTCGAGATTTGCAGTGGATTTGGCAGATCTGGACTTGGGGGCGGCAACGGCAAGTCGAAGACGAAGAACGAGGCTCATCTCCTCTTTATTCTGCTTCCCCCAAAATGATCGGCTTGGGGTCTTTTTTCTCTTTCTCGCTGATTTCAGTGGCAAGGAAGCCAAACAAGACATTGTTCTCAAATCTGGCATGTTCGAGTTCTGATGATGAACCAAAAACCAGATGGATTAAGTTAGGGAATAGGGCTTGGGTTCAATGAATTTGTTTGATGCTTTTGTTCTTCGTAGTCTACAAATTCATATATTGGGTTGGGTCTGGTGGTGCATCACCAAAGCATAAGATTATGAAGTTTGATTTGTAAATTGGTTTGTTAATAGGGTCTGTGTAGTTACAAATTTCTGGAGCATGAGTTACTCATTTAGATATTGGTTTTGTACACTTTTTCATGTGATTAATGAAAATGAATCAGTATTATAAAAATAAAAATGATAAATTTGAAAAGTGAATATTATGCGCTCATTTTGCAGAATCTAAATACAAAGATTGATTTTGTTGAATAAATAAATCATTATTTTGCAGATCATTTTTAGTTTTTATTTAAATACAAATCCAAATTTTTAAAACAACAACAGATTAAAAAAAAAACAGATTTAATAAAAATTATTATTTTATTTAAAATTATTTACTAAAAAAAGTATCCATATAGAAATTGGAACAATAGTATTGTCTATGGATAGTATCCGAGAAATTAAAAGTCAAGTTTGAAGGGTATTTTAGTCATTCAACGAACTCAGTTAAATGCATGTTAGTTTTTGGACGGAAATTATAGTTTTTGACAATTTAACTATCGGGACTGTGTACTATGGACGATAACAAAGTCTATAGTTGTTATTTGTACTGGAAAGTCGAATGATAGTTATTTCCTGGTGTTATCCCTTTCTTGAGCTCCAAGCTCCTACATAAATACAAAAACACCGCTAAACTGTGGCCAGGTAGAAAATACATTACAATATATAATATATGTGAATAGCAAGATAGAAAAATCAAAACAATGATCGAAATAAATTGATATTAGATCCGATTGTTGTTTTTTAATAGTCAGGTTTTCACTCCTTGTATCTGTTGAGAGTTTGTTTTTACAAATTGTTCTCGTTTGTATTAAGGTTGTTTATTCATGACCCTTATCCTTTTCCTTCACTTTGAACAAGGATTTTATACAATCATTCACCAATAAGGAAAAAAAAATAGATCAAAATATATCATACGATACACAACATCACTTCTTAAGACCTCTCTCAATCAACATTTAGTTCATAAAGCTTATAATCCTCTTTCAATCAACATTTAGTTCATAAAACTTATAATTTCAAGAGCTGGACTAAAACTTATTTACAAATCCATACAACTTCAATGCTTATGTAAACATTAAATCCTACCGGAACAACAAGAACCACTACAAGAAAAATAAAACTAAATATAAACATTCCACTTCAAAGCAACCCTTGTCCCTCCATCTTAATTCCTGAGTCTCATTCGGCCACTTCTTGTCTGCTGTTTCTTCATTTTTTCAAACACTTCGCCAAACCATTATGATTTCTTTGCCATGATCGAATTGCCTATAACAACGCCAACCAACAGTCCACCCGCATAGCCCATTGCCATCGCTATCCAATCTGACTTAGCCAGCAACGACGACCCATCCTCCTCGCAATTTGCAGAACAAGTGGGCAGCGCGTGTGACGGTATAAAACCCCTGCATCTTTTAGTGATCAAAAGGGCTCCGCATAGCCCCGGGTTCCCACCAAACGAATCATCTTGAAACGTATCAAACTGCTTCCCTCGCGGGACTTGCCCCGCAAGATTGTTGCCAGAGACATTCAAGAAAGCAAGAAAATTGAGTTGCACCAGTTGTAGGGGAATTTCTCCGGACAGCTTGTTGTCGGAAAGATCCAAAGATTCGATCTCGGATAGGCTTGCTAGAGAAGAAGGGATGCGACCGGTGAAATAGTTGTTGGAAATGTTGAGCACATACAGGCCGTTTAGGTTCCCAATGGATTCAGGAATCTCTCCATTGAAGTTGTTGCTCGAGAAATCGACCGCTGCAAACTCATTCGGTATCTTCCCATATTCTAGTTCACTTCCCTTGTTGGCCAAAATCATTGAGAAAGCGTTGTAAGCTATGGTTTCAGCATACACAATAGAGAAGCTTCTGTTAGTCTGCATGTATGTGAAGTGGATTGGGTTGGACTTCTTCATGGAACTCCACTTATAGAACAAACAAGAGGGTAAAAAACCCGAGAACCCGTTGTGAGAAAGATCAATGATTCTCAAACTTTGAAAGTCTTGATCGTGATCGTTTGCAACGTCACAACTCTGTATTGAACCATGAAATCGGTTTGATCGAAGCATGAGGAGTTGCAGCCTCTCAAGCTTCCTCATCCAAAAGGGGAATGCACCCCGAATTCGATTCCCCCCAACATCAATGCCTCTCAACATTGTGCAATTGGCTAAGGATCTCGGGATCTTCCCTCGCAACTGATTCTCACTCAAATCGATTCCCTCCAGCTTGCTAGTCCCGTTCTTGCACATCCGGGGAATGGTGCCAGAGAAATTGTTGTTACGGAGACTTAGCACGGATAAGTTGCTCAATCTTGCAAGACAATAAGGAAGCTTGCCACTCAAGTCATTATGCGACAAATCAAGAATGACAAGGGAATCAAGATTGCAGAAGAGGAGTGGAATTTCCCCGGTCAGCGCGTTGCCCCCAACAATGTAGTAGGTGATGGAGGGCGGCGGAGTAGGGAGAGGCCCCCGTAACAAGTTACGGGAAAGCTCCAAGTACTGAAGATTAGGCCACGAGAGAGAAGCGTCGCCACATTGGCCAATGCCTGTCAAGGAGTTGTTGGAGAGATCCAAGGTAACAAGGGCTTCTCTTCTTGTGTTGCATAACCAATTGGGGACCTCACCATGTATGTTATTGTTTGCTAGAGACAACCAACTCAAATTCTGCAGACGCATCAAGAAATTCGGGAACTTGTTCAAGTTCGACGAAGCCAAGCTTAAAACGCTGAAATTCGGAAGTGTGCCAGAGTAATCAAGAATTGACATCTGGTTATACCCTAAATCCAGGACAGTGAGATTCCTCATGTCGCGAAGCATGCGAAAATTGAGCCTCCCACTGAAGTTATTTGCATACAGGCAAATCAACTCCAAGTTCACAAGTTTGGAGAAGACAAGTTCTGGAAGAGGGCCTTGTAGAAAGTTACGACCAAGATCAAGATTTGTCAGTTGGGTGAGGCTTTGAATCTCGGTCGGGATGGAACCAGTTAATTTGCAAGCTTGCAAGCACAGGAAGTTAAGACTGGTGAGGCTTAATAGAGAAGATGGGATATCACTACTTAAGTTGACATGCTTGAAAGACAAGGTTCGGAGGCTGGTTAGACGAGCAAGCCAGCTCAAGTCCCCGACGGTGAAGTTATTGTAGGACAAATCCAGGGAGGTGAGTTTGGTGAGGTTGCCAAGTGAAGACGGGATCAGCCCCGAGAACTTGGACATGCTGACATTCAGTTCTGTCAAGAAAGGAACGTTTTCGATCGAATAAGGCAGCTGGCCAGAGAAGCTCGTGTCACTAAGTTTTAGTGACCTGAGAGGGCTCCAATTCAGCTCTGGCAAGTGGCCAGTCAGTTGTGGGTTGTATTGAATATTGAGATACTGAACGTTGGAAAACAGGAAGATACCAGATGGGAACTCACCTACGAGATTGCATCCCTTCAAACTGAGCTTCGAGAGTGAAGATAACCTCGACAATGCACTAGGCACTGTCGATGATATGTTCACCCCATCGAGGCTGAGATCTTCAAGGCTTGCCAAATTCTGAATCAAACTTGTAAACGTATCCCCCTTCAGTTGTAGCAAATTTGTTGAGGAAGAATCAACATTTGAACTCAAGTCAAGAACGGCTAGTTTGGACATGCTCGAGACCTCTGGCGGGATTTGGCCCGCTAACTTACTCATGGAAAGGTTTAGATGAGTTAGGGTGCTAGCAAGACGGGCCAATTCGGGCGGTATGGGAGAGTAATTGAAGTGATTGTCCGCTAGGTTCACGGACTGAAGGTGTTTCAACTTCAAGAAGCTGCTATTGGAGTGGATTGAACCAAAGAGGCAACTACTACTGAGGTCGAGGCCAATCACATGGCCCTCACCGTCACAATTAACACCGTCCCACGAGCAGCAATCACCGTCGAGAGCCCACGAGAGGACTTTTGGATGAGCGCGGGGATCGGAGGAGGAAAACTTGCGAATCGTGAAGCTTTCCTTGAATTCGATCAAAGCAGAGCTGTCTGTGGCCTGGCATGGCATTGCCTTCACTTGATGAGAATCAAGTAATGTATATATTGAAACGAACATGAACATGGAAAGGTACCAAAGAGATGATGACCCCATGACTATAATAATAGGCACAAATGTTTTCTTTATGAAGAAAATACACCAAACTCTTATGCAACTTTTATAGGCGTATGTGTGCACTGTATGTATGCATTAAACTCACGCGTTTATGGGACCAAATTTTCTTGCCATCTTGTCACTGTATTATTAGACTTCTTCTCTCCAATCCTTTTCAATTTAGTTAGTCCATGAAAGGAAAGAGAAGGACTTTGACCGATTCAATGAGAACAAAGATTATTCTTCCGGGAATCATGCAAGTTTGCGTCGTGGATTTGGGTAAGTTTTTGGGAAAATTACAAAAACATACCATTTAACGACCTTCCGACTCCCCGTTTAGTGTATGCCGGTAGTGTTTGTTTTGATTGGGATCTTCTTCTTGTAAGACTAGCAGTTTTCGGATAGTGGATATACAGGTAATATTGGATAATAGTTTTAGGGGTAAAATCATCACTTTGAAACAAATTTACAATGTGATTATACCGATATTCTGTAAAGTTATGGTAGGTAATTCCCGACCGGGATCATCCGAAACAAAGGCACGATCCAAACAGGATTACACAGAATGACCTACTTAGGATCACACAGAATGACCTACTCGACCCCAAAACCAGGTAAAAGGGTGGCTGATATAAACAGATTCCACCCAACGACCTACTCGACCCCAAAACCAGGTAAAGGGATGGCCTAACAAAGGGACGCCACCCTGATGTCCTCTAGGACATCTTGGAAATCCGAAAATGAGAGTGGGGATACTGGTTAAGTAACATTTTTTTCTTGTAATTTTTATCTTCTGAAAAAAACAATTTATAAAATGAATAAAAAAGACATAGAGTGTATTAAATGATCCAATTCAGAAAGTATTAAATCAGAACAAAGAATTCACTTAATTTATTGAAATTGATAATTATTAAATTAAAGAAAAATACAATAACCTGAACCAGAAGAATACAACATACCAACCCTTCGAAAGAAACAAGACATGAGGGAGGGAGACGAGGCAGGAAACAGAGATTTACTTGTATAACAAACTACAGTACCTTTTACCCAATACGATTCCACCTAAAGTTGTTGTATGCATAAAAGAACAACACAAATTCCTGAGCTTTACTAGGAGCCTATATAAATCTACAGACACCGCAGGGACAACGAAAAAGAAGAAACATATATGAGAGAGAACCAACTGCTTAAGACATATTTAAGGATCCCATAACCGGACTCGGGTGGAAGAAACTGTCTTTCTTAGCTGGTTGCTGCTGGTTTTGCCGTGGCCTTTTTTACGGCTTCCGCATAGGTCCTGTGCTGATAGGTGAGGGTCGATTCGAGCAGATCCCAAAGCGATGTCTTTGGGTTCCAACCTGGGATGCACAAGAAATCCCCAAAAGTCGTCAGAAGGACAATTGTTTTAGGGGTAAAATCATCATTTTGAAACAAATTTACACAAAGTTCACAAAAAGTTGAAGGGACTTTTTTGCAATTATCAAAGAAGAGGGCTACAAACTTGCAAAAAAATGAATACCTCAAGGTAGATTTTTGCAATCATCCCTGGTTCTGGAGATGATCTCACAAAAATCCACTCAACTACACTAAACTTGCGAATTTTCTCAATTTTGGTAATGAATTACAAAAATTACTACGACACTGCTACCATGAATTTGTCCAAGTTTCCAAAACTGTTGCAGGGGTATTTTTGTCATTAATCAAAATAAAGTGACGTCAGAAAACTTGAAAGTTTGGTGTAGCTGTGTGAGATAATTTAAAAGTCAATTTAATGAGAAAAAGATGACAAGTTTAGTCTGAAGGACAATAGTTATAGCACATGACAGCACATTATTGAGAAAAGGAACGATAAATATTAACATACCGAGCTGTTTGTTGATGATGGTCATGTCGGGAATCCTCTTATCACTGTCATCGTACCCCTCGCCATAAAATTCCTTGGAGCTTACATCAATTGTAGGCGTCTCCAATGAAGGTTCTCCACTAACCTTAGTGTAAACCTGCAGAGTGAAAGGACAATACTCTCAGTTCCCGGAAACATAAATGCCAATCCAAGACCCAGAACATGAATTGGGTCTAAAAGCCCCAATATGGAAATCAGTCAAACTTGGTCAATTGAATCAAAACCCAGTCAAACATGGCCAACTATCATTCATACATAATTCTGAAGTGAATATGAAAATTTGTACTCAAAGATCCGTGCATAGTACAAACATTAAAAGATATTATGGTAGCAAGTTCAGTTCAATTTCCAAATACAATTCAATTTCACACAATATGAATTAATGTATTTGAAACTAATTTATTTTACTAAACTATTGCTATTTTTGTTGTCTTTAATAGATGTATTATATATTAATGTATATTTAATACAAAACAAGTTTTGCCTATATCTCCCTGACTAATCAAAAGATACTTATTTGTCGCCTCACTGAGCTTTGGCTAATCCCGAATTTTGCCTATAAATACACATCATAAAACTAATTTCTCACCTGAGTCATCATCTCAGCAAGCTGCCTAACTGTAACTTCATTATTAGGATTGCCAACATTGAAAATATGACCATTGGCTCTGGCAGGATTTTCCTGAAAAGGAGAAACACGACCATTTCTCAAACAGTTAATTATTGATGTAAATTACAAAAAAAGGAGTAATCATATTTTGAAATGTACAATCATCAGAAGAACAGCCTCAATAGCATCCTTTATATAAACAAAGGTTCTCTGGGATTCGCCACCATCCACAAGCTTGAGAGGTTCACCTCTTAGAAGACCCTGGGATGCGACAGAAAGAAGATTTTTTTATTGCTACCGAGATGAAAAAGATGCAAGACTATCTATACAACAAGGCTATATTTCAACTCACATTACTGAAGCATGCCAAAACCCTTGGAACACCCTCACTTGGTCCATCGATGCCGGGGATAAAATCCATTCTGGGTCCAATCCAGTTGAATGGTCTCACAATAGTGAACTCAAGACCATTCTCAGCACCCTCAGCTATAAGCCAAGATTTCAATGAGAGAAGTTAACAAAGTTATAATTTAAGAATAGCTTGATACCAATGAGATCAATAGACAATTGCTCACCATATATCAGCCTCTCGATCAATTGCTTAGCACAAGCATAAGACCACCTTTGCTTCTCAATGGAACCAAAAATGCAAGGGGATGAATCTTCTTTCAGAATATAGTAAGCAGGGTCCTATAACAAAATAACACATAAAACAACTCAAAACTTCCAATACTTGTACAAACTGAATGGCAGGAGATAATACAAAAGTGTTACTCAACATCTTAGTAAGCAAAGATGAGAATTTAAAGGCCCAAACGATTAGTTCAAAGTTTTAGCAAAACTAGCATCAGAAGAATCAACTACATGTCTACATTTTTCCTACACAAACCAACAGCCAACTTTGATGTTACCACAAATACCCAACAACTGGCTGCATACAACATTCTTGTTTAAGCAAATGTATCTGAACTACCAGCCAAATAGTTTGCCCTACAAACTTATTTACAATATTCAAGTGATGTATTGGCAGATACGTGAAGAAGAAAAAACTACTCCCAGATCTCCACAAAATAGCCTGCATTTGGCATATAACAGTTCATAATGAAAACATCAAACTTTCCGGTGACCAAAGGCTCAAGCACAAATCAGATTCAACAGAATGCGTAATCTAATAAAGCCATTTCGGGTACTAGATCACCTTATATCAGAAACAAACTACAGAAAATGGAAGATCGTTAAAATAAGTGACAGTTAAATAATTATGAAAATGCTTCAACTGAATGTATAATATTAGTAATAATATGAAGACAAGGTCTCAGATCACAACCAATAATCATGATTTCAGTACCCAAAACTTATGAGATACCAATTCATGATTTTACTTACACCCAAACATATAAATTAATATTCAATAGTATGAATACTAATCTATTAGTACTAACATAAAATTTGACAAAATACCTCAAAAAAAAAAAAAAATTTGACAAAAAAAATCGCAGAGAAGATACAGATCTAAAATGAGCAAGCAGGTCCTTAAACAATTCAATCTATGGAATGTGAAAGCTCACCTGACGGAGAGGTGAATCTTTAGGAAGAAAGCTTCCTATGGTCTTCCCATACACTTCACAGGTAGAGAAGTGAATCAGACGCTTGTTGTTTTCAGAGCAGTACTTCAACTGAAATCCACATCAAGAACAACATGCGTCAATCTCAATCAATTCCATAATAATCCAAATCTATAACCCGAAATAGACCAAATCAAGCTAATTGATTTCGAAAATGACGACAACAACCAAATCTACGAAAACGAAATGTTTACCACCGGGAGAGCATCGATGAAGTTGCTGTAAATGGTGTCGAGCGGGCGCGTGTTGTAGTCCGCCGGAGTGCAGATCGCCGCCAGATTTATCGTCTGCACCACAAAACAAACCACCGCAATTCAGCCCCAAATCCAACGAAACCACCACACACCATAAACAGAAAAATTCAATCAATGAGGCAGCAGAGGCGTTACCAGATCTGACATCTTGATGAGTCCTTCGAGGCGAGAGTCGTTCTTAATGTTGAGGCGGTGGAACTGGATGCGATCGGCCCACTGATTCGTGGCGGGCTCCAGGAGGTGCTTGATCTTGTCATTGTAGACGTCGAGAGCCAGTACCTTGTGCGGCGTCTCCGTCAAGATCTTGTCGCAGAGGTGGGACCCGATGAACCCTCCGGCGCCGATCATGCATATCGTCATCGGCTTGATCGGCTTCCCGTCGAGATCCACCCTCGCCGCCGACGCCATTTTCCGCAGCGGATCGAACGATGTTGAGCCCGCTTCGTCTCGCAAACGGTGGAGGTGGCTAACGTGCGCAGGGGTCGCAGAGAGAAGGTAGCGAGATCGGGAACTTCTACTGTGAAGGAGAGGGAGAATTTCGGGGAGCGGTTTTATTTATAACGGAAGAGAAGATGTGTGTCTCGGCGAGTACACTACATACTGTGTAGTTGCTGACGTGGGGTCCACAAGTAGCGTCGGTGGGGTGTTACAGTGAGATCGGGAGCAGGTGATTATTTTTTTGGTCGCTGATAATGACTTGAACGTGGTCTGATTAAGCGGCAATAATACAGATTAAGGACTTGTAATTGACAATTATCGAAGCTTGTGTTAGACTCCTACGGACAGTTTGGCTGCCAGCTATTATACTCCACTCTCGTGACAATGTGGAAGGACGAACGAGCTCAAGTTGCTTTTACAAGTGGTTAAGCATCCAAGATTATAATGCTTTAATTAAAAAGAGATTAAGAAACTTGTCCGATTGGAAATCGATCGGGACTGGAATTATTGGTATGGAGGTGGCGTTGAGTCTGAAAGAAAGGTTTCAGATAGATTTGTTTTTCGGAATAATCGTTTTGAAGATATACCGGATAACAGGTGAAGCGAGTCTTGGTCGTCAACTACACAAGTATCATGTTATGAGGTGTTTACTGTTGATATAATGACAACTTTGATGATTAATGTGATGTGTTGATTAAGTGTCATCAACGATCCACATGTAATCCTTGACCTTGATACCCACACTTTTTCTTAATACGTTTTGGAGGACCTCTCACCACACATGCTTGTTGAATTTCCTTCTCACGATGACAGGGGAGGAACCAGAAAAAAATCTAGAGGTATTTCTGTGGTGATTCGAACTCATATTCCCTTATAAATATCCAAAAACATTATACTATTAGACCAAGTTTCCATATGTTAGGGTGTTCCATGGAACACCCTAAGGTCTATGTGGTTTTGCCCCGCCCCTGCACTCGAACTCATATTCCCTTATAAATATCCAAAAACATTATACCATTAGACCAAGTTTCCATATGTTAGGGTGTTCCATGAAACACCCTAAGGTCTATGTGGTTCTGCCCCGCCCCTGCACGATAATTTCGTAGTCCTTTTTGGTCGCGACTAACAATTGTTCATCAGAAACATTGCGACGACGGTACTAGATATACTTACATACGATAAATCTGGTCGAATCTCCGACACTTTTTGCTGTTCTTACCTTATAGGTCATTTGTTTCTTTTAAGTCCGAAAGGGGTCACCATCCAGGGCAACAACGACGAACTAAATGTAGACGTTCTCCCAATACTTCCTTATGAGGACCACATGCTCCGTCAAGATAACACATGGGACGGTACTCTTCAACAGACTACGGGAGTCTTGAACCATTCATGTTGACGACATCAACACGAGTGGGGATGTGTACAGGTAAGATTAGATGTGTGGGGATTGATGCATCGGCGATGCATTTATACTGATTTTAAAAAAAAATTAAAAGTTTTTAATTAATTAAATACATTTATTACCCGTGCATCATTTTTCACACTATGACAATTGGTCATAAAACTTGCGACGCAGCATTATGTGGCGGTTTAAGGTGTGTTAAGGTGACATGATGTGACAATAAGATTCATCGTTTTATAGAGCTGTCGTCTTCAACTACTCAATTCAACGTTGATATTAAAGTTAAGTCGTTGACGTTAAACGAATATGTGATCTCGTCTATCGGATGAGCGGGTTTAGCGTGACCGGTAATCAACATTGCCACCATTATACATGTTGGAACGACCACACGGGGATTTAGACTCAACTGCTTGATTGCATTGGAACCGTAATTACACCAGAAAGCAATTAGCACCGACACGACAACAAGTCAACAAAACCGAGCACGACTCGCCACGCTCTCTTAAGCGCGTACGCAGAAAATTGCCCCGCAGAAGCCAGAATGTCACGGCTTCTAATTTATCGCCAAGTGGGCTGAGCGGTGGTGGCATGTTCGGCGCGTATTGCCGTAGGCGATGATCCTCTGTACCAGACTTGCCTCCCTGACAATCTCCAGTTCTACCAGATCAGATCATCAGACCAGATCGACGGACCTCCTTTGTTGGCCCCAAAACACTAGTTATTCGAACTCTCTGTTCCGATATGAAAAATGTGTTCCCAATTTTGGTTCTGTTTTACACGTTGGTACTCGAAGTTTTGGATCATATGCACCATTCATTTTTATTTATTTTAAATTTTCGCAGGTAATTTTGTAAAAAATATTTCATTTGAAATACCTATGTCAATTTTTAACAGAGTTAAATATCGAAACTTACTCTTAAATATTGGTCACGAACATTACACTATTCAACTTTTCAGAATGACAGATACAGTATCTTAAGTATTGGTCACACGATTTTGTTAGTAAAAACGGACGTAATATTCCATTATGTTAGTCATATGACCTCAAGTGTTACATAATGGATGATAAAATGACATTTTTGTCTTTAAGTATTTATTTTATAAGGAACAATAACGAGGGTAAAATGATAATGTTCCTTGTAAAATGTATAGAGGTCAAATAATTAAAGGAAAACGTTATTTTACCGTTCATTATATGACACATGAGGTCATATGACTAACGAAATGGAATATTACGTCCGTTTTTAATAACAAAATCGTGTAACCAATATTTAAGTCACTGTATTTATCATTCTGAAAAGTTGAGTAATATAATATTCGTGATCAATACTTAATAATAAGTTTCGATATTTAACATTTTTAAATATTTAT
>JAYMTN010001571.1:0-12578 GCA_036897425.1 Erodium trifolium
GAATGACAGTCATCGTGTCACTGTTAAATGTAAAGCAGATGGTTGCCCCTGGAGGATTCATGCGTCGAGGTTGTCAACAACTCAATTGATATGCATCAAGAAGATGACTCCAAAACATACATGTGAAGGTGCTGTTGTAACAACAGGGCATCAGGCAACAAGAAGTTGGGTGGCTAGTATTATAAAGGAGAAGCTGAAAGTTTTTCCTAATTATAAGCCCAAGGACATAGTCAATGACATCAAACAAGAATATGGAATCCAGCTGAACTACTTTCAGGCATGGCGTGGCAAAGAAATTGCAAAAGAACAGCTTCAAGGTTCATACAAAGATGCGTATAGTTTATTACCCCTTTTCTGTGAGAAGATAATGGAGGCCAATCCAGGTAGTCTTGCAGCTTTTACCACCAAGGAAGATTCAAGTTTTCACCGTCTCTTTGTTGCATTTCATGCCTCATTGTCTGGTTTCCTACAAGGTTGCAGGCCCCTGCTTTTCCTAGATAGCATACCCTTGAAATCAAAATACCAAGGCACCCTACTAGCAGCCACAGCTGCAGATGCAGATGATGGTGTTTTTCCCGTTTCTTTTGCTGTAGTAGATGCAGAAACGGATGATAACTGGCATTGGTTTTTACTACAATTGAAGTCTGCAATGCCAACATCCGGCCCTTTAACATTCGTAGCAGATAGACAAAAAGGACTAAGGGAGTCGATTGCTGAGATATTTAAAGGTTCATACCATGGTTATTGCCTACGATACTTGACTGAGGAACTTATTAGAGACTTGAAGGGACAGTTTTCTCATGAGGTGAAGAGAATCATGGTTGAAGATTTTTATGCTGCTGCTTATGCACTTAAACCTGATATCTTCAACCAGTGCATTGAAAGCATCAAAAGTATCTCAATGGAAGCTTACAATTGGATTTTACAAAGTGAATACCAGAATTGGGCAAACTCATATTTTCAGGGTGCTAGATATAACCACTTGACATCAAACTTTGGGGAGCTGTTCTACAGCTGGGCACCAGATGCACATGAATTACCTATAACACAGATGATTGATATGATACGTGGTAAGATTATGGAGTTGATGCATAGTCGGCAAACGGAATCCAACCAGTGGTTGACAAAGTTAACTCCATCCATGGAGGAGAAACTAGAAAAGGAAAGCCTAAAAGCTTGCCCTCTTCATGTGCTAATGGTAACTGGTAACACATTTCAGGTCCGCGGTGATACCGTTGAAACTGTGGATGTTGATAACTGGGTTTGCGGTTGCAAGGGATGGCAGCTTAGTGGTTTACCTTGTTGCCATGCAATGGCTGTAATTGGTTGCTTGCGCCGTAGTCCGTATGATTATTGCTCTAGATTTCTAACAACTGAGAGTTACAGATTAACATATTCAGAGTCAGTACATCCCATTCCAAATGTAGACGTCTCTGTGCAGAAAGATAATTCCCAGGCTGTAGTAATTGTAACCCCTCCTCCTACCCATCGACCACCTGGACGACCAACTACTAAGCGATTTGGGTCCCAGGAGATATCCAAACGTCAACTCCAGTGCAGTAGATGTAAGGGTCTCGGGCACAACAAATCAACATGCAAAGAACCATAATAGAAGATAAGAAGTAGTGGGTATGTACAGATCTTTTTTCTTGTTTTTTCCAGCTACATTGATTTCGTAAATCCATCTAACCATTGCATTAACTGGTGATGAAAATTGTAGAATAGTTCTATGGCGCATTTCCTATAATTTTCTTTGTTTAGTATTTAATGGATATAAAGTTTTTTTTTTTCTGGCTCGAGTGCACTGATTGTATACCTGTACCTCCAGTTGGCCATATTACATGTGTTTAGAGGTGACAAGTTGGAATTGCAAATGTTGTGAAGTAACACTAAACTGTCTTGAATTGTCTGCTGCATTTGAGTTATGTGTTTTTTTTAAATGCTTGTGCATTTCTTTCTGTTATAGCTATTACTATTCAATAGATAAAGAAAATGTCCGTTTATGCCATGCCAACAGGATTACATCGGAAGACGGAAGGCACACGAATGTGTACATCTGATACTGTTTTTTGAAGGTGCTATGAAGGAATGGAACCAGGGTTCCTCATGTATGGAATGGAACTTTTTTTTTATATATTTGTTATTCTTTTCTTTTTTTAGCTGTATTTTTAACTTAAAAATCTTGCTAGGCCGGAAGCTTTAGATGAGTGTGGATATAATAATACAACAAGAGATCAATTTCTTCAATTAGCGTGCTTGGGTTTTGTTATTCACAAAAGTAAAAAAAAAGAACTTGAATTGAAACCCCAGTAGTGTGTTTTGTTTCGCAAGATACTTTTTAGTTGCTTGTACATAAGTTAGTATAGAAAATCTCTTTCTTTCAGCATAGTGTTAGCTTAGATGAGAACACTCTTCTGTTGTCATTGGTAGAATTACATTGCAGCAGCTGTCACGATATAATGAATCATTAACAAGGCAATGCCCGCCTTATTAGAGAAACCAATTTTTACTCAGATACAAACTTAATCTCATCTCATTATGGTAAATAACTTAGCTGTAGGCTCAAGAATGGCCATTATATTACAAGAGCTAACTTCTTATGAAGGTTTACCGTTAAAGAAATAGGCATAGTTGCATTGTAGATCATAGTACTAATGGGTTCTTGCATCTGGTCTTTGGTTCATAATGTTGTTTAATCATAGCAATTTCAGAAGTCAATATTTCCATACAAGTATCATTATTTCCTTCAATTAGTTGTCTGTACAATTGGGATGATATAATAATGTTCTGTGTTGCACACATGAACCCCATTTTCCTTTGTCACAGAACTCTAGGACAAACTTTTGACTTCATGGTATTTTCAATTATTGTTGTCCTGATTTACAGGTAGGATCACCATTGGGTGTTAAAAGCACTTCACAATGGTTAGTGATATGGTCAAGTAGATCTGATGTTTTCATGACTCCTTGAATACGAGAATATGAAATGTCCTGAAGAATTTAGGATTTAAATTGATAAATGAAATGGAACTCATATCCTCTCAGATCGTAAGTTCATTTTTCAATCAAGAATCATTACTAGATCTGTTATGCAAGTTTATCATTCTATTGATCTGAGCATCAAATGCCCTAAAACTAGAGTCTAACACTTTCAAAGCATATACAAGATTCTGAAAAGCTAAAACCCCTATTAGACATACCTTATCTAATCATCTGAAATAAATTACAGTTTTCTCCATTACATACAAACATGAAATATAAGAAATGCAACTACATTGCTGTCTTCTAGATGTCATACCTCAGGAATTAGACTTAACTTTACACGGCAGTTTCTGGGTCCAGGTATCTACATTCAGCTGTTTTGGAAAATTGCCATTTTCTTGAAAAGAAAGATCCGTATGTTAGCTTGTAGCCTGATTCTCTAGATTCTTGACAGTTGGTGTTACTACAGAACTATTTTCTGGGTAACAAAGGATGTTACCAGAACAATACAGCCCCAAAAGGGTTGCAGCCTAGCTGAGATGGACATTGTCGAGGTGTTGACACCGGGAGGGACCTCAGACCCAAACACAGTTGGGGTTCCTGATGCTGGATCACTTGAATTTGGTACCATAGGTGGAACACCAGAGCTGTGAATAGAGCTGTGTTAGAAATCATAAAGCATATCAAAGTTGTCGTTTAAGTACTGAATTTTCAGAGACTTGAGTATAGATCACCATACCCCGCAACACCTGAACCTGAGGATGATGATGTTGTTGGTGTTGGGGCTGTTATAGGTGTTGTCACTGGTGATGTCGGTGCTGAAATCTGGGGTGAAGTTGTTGTTGATGATGACGATGAAGGGAAGATGCAAGAACCTGTGCCTGTTCAAGATTCAGACTGGACCTTAGAAATGGCTATACATATTTTTTTGGTGTTTTACAGGAAATGAGTTGTAATTCTTACTTGGATTTGTGCTGGTTATAGTTGCAGCTCCTCCAAAGTCGCAGCTGCTTGGTGATGGATTCTTCTGGTAATAGCTGTTGAATGCATACGAGGCATGGTTTTGAAGAGAGTTGGGATTGTAGCAGCTCCCACTCTCCTGGATCTGTGCACAGTCTGCTCCCCCAATCCCACAAGCGTAGTCAAGGGCTGCCTGCACCGAGCTCTCAGGTGCTCCGGCCTTGGCCACACACCAGCTCTCCCCTGGATTCGCAGGAGCGTCTGTCATTGCAGGAGGCGCAACGACAGGGTTCATGACAGGAACATTTGCTGCCGGAGCAGGATATGTGGTGACTGGATTGGTAACAGGAGGAGTTGTGACTGGATTTGTGACGGGCATAGGGGAATTCACAGGGTCAGTGGGTGGAACTGTTATGGGTGTGGTGGAGGGGAGAGGAACAGGATTTGTGGGTGTTGTGGTGACAGGATTTGTAGCTGGGACAGTGACAAAGGGTGTGTCTGGAGGGATTGTGATTGGTGTGGTTGATACTGGAGTTGTGGGGAAGACAGTGTTTGGTGGGTTGATCTCATCACGTGAAGTCGTGCGTAAACGGGTTTTTTCTAGTACTTCTCTGTGGGAAGATGGGAGAGTTTGTTCATTTTGCCATTGGAGTTTCAGTGGAGCAAAATCTTCAGTGAGAGCTACTTCTGCATATAGTCCTGCAACTTTATCTCTTATCCTGCTGTTGTTTTGTACATGTTTGAGTACCTTGTTGCTCAACTCTGCTACTTGTGTTGGTCTTGGAACAGCTGAGCTTGAAATTGTCATGAAGATCCGAACATCAGTCTCAGAAAGAAGAGAAACTGCGAGTTCTGCTCTTTTAACCATTTTCAGGGCAAACCGATCTCCCATGGTCAGTTCCCCTTCAATACTATCTTCCACGATGATTGAAGATCCAGTTTTGTTAATGAAGCTGCAAATCCTCTGAAGATCTTGTCCTTGAGTTATGCTCAACTTTTTCAGGAAAGAAACTGAGAATGCTGCGGAGACCTTGACATCATGAAACCCAGTGAGGCCTGAATGGATCGATTTCAGGACAAATAAGAGCATACCCAAGTCATGGTTTTGTCTCTGCAAGGTGGCACTGACTACAATGCTTCTGATATCAACACGAGGAAGATTTACCTTCCACGAAGTTGCAGAAGAGTTGGAATTGGTCAAACTCCAAGCTTGGGTTTGGCTCAAATAGAGATCAACAGACACCCCAGTATAAGTATTGGATAGAGAAGCTAAAACCCTTTCATCTGCAGCGAAAACCCGAATCAAAGGAGAGACCTTATTGAGCTTGAGGAATGAGAGTGTTTGAATAGCAGCATTCCCTTTTGCATGATAGGAGAAACCCACCAGAGTCCCTGCAGATGAGGTTGGATGATCATGTAAAAAGTAAAGAAACAAGCTGCAAAATGGGTCTTTGGGAATCGATACTTACCGGCGGAGGAGAGGAGAGGAAGAAGGAAGAGGAATAAGAAGAAGAAGAGAAGCTTAGGAGATGCCATGGCCATTATAAGGAGAGTGTGTTGGAGCCTTGGAGGGGTTTAGGGAAGATTGATTTAAAATGTGGTTCATATAGTGGGTATAGAATTGGAATAAATAATAAAAAAGAGGAGGGATTAGAATAGAGCAAAAGGTGAATAAGATAGAGGAGAAAAAGTAAAAGGATGATGACAATGTACCATGTAATGATAAGAAAAGGAGGTTACTTTGTGACTAAGGATGGGGCTGGGAATGGTAGGCAAGTATTAGAAAGATTCATTCATTCCCTTTTCAGAATTTGGCTTCTTTATCTTCATTTCCAAAAGCCAACAGAGAAACATGCACATTCATCCTTGTCAATAGGGGTTTGATGTTTGGAAAGATAGTGAAGTAGGCCTTGTAAGACCAAGTTGGTTTCAAGTAACTAGAGAGTTAGTCGGATAGGTGGACGGATAAGGTGTTGGACGACTCTGATGACTTGACCTTTGTTGTAGACTTGTACGTTGGTCTTGATAGTGCCCTCGTTCCGCTTGCTGATCGTGCACCGCAGCCTCTTCAGGTTGATGGTTTTGCCGCCCTCTCCCTATCGGGAGTCCCCTTTGGGTTTTCCTCGCAGCAACCGCCCCAAGCTATCGTCCCTCTCTCTGATTAGTCCCCTCCGTCGCTCCAAATCGATGGTGGCGAGACCCTTCCTCAGGATGCCTTCTTTGGATTTTCCTCGCCGTTGATTGATGGACGCACTAGTGAGAGTGTCACCCATACGGTGGCGAGATTTGCTGAAAGCTTGGGAGTATGTTATCGTAGCTCGGCTGAAGAAGGCTTCAAGAAGATTGAAGCGATGTTGAATCCTCGTTATAGCGGCAGAGTGTATCCCCATCGGGATTACTTGAGTTCTCTTTTCGATGCTCGTGCTGTTCTTGCTTTAGCCCTAAACCATATTTAGGTTTTGGGTTGCTTGCTTTGTACCTTTTACATCATTTATAAAATTTCCTCTACAATGAAAGAAAGAAGTGACTAGAGAGTAAAGGTTTGATCTTTGCAGAGATAGGGAAGTAGGCCTTGTAAGACCAAGTTAGTTTCAAGTAACTAGAGAGCAAAAGGTATACATTTCCAATAGTTTTTTTCTGCTTCAAACATATATAATTTGGGTACAAGTGTGTGAAAATGATAGTATAATATTAGAGTCTCAAATATAAACTTGAGTTTTGAATGGGAATAAGAATAACAAAGAGGACCATCTCTTCTTTGTGTAATCAAGAAGACATGGCAAGTTCTTGTGTTCATTCAAATTCCTCGTATTGTTTCAAATTTTATTGCACGAAAGTATTTTGAGATATTTATTTCTTAATGGGTATACGAATTAGTTAATTTATTAATTAGTATTTAATAAGAGAATCATAGCTAAAAGAAATTTGGAAGTAGTTAAAGGCATGCAAATTGGTTGGACAGTACCTAGGAATGGTCATTCTGGCTTAGGTACGCAAAAACACTGTCATACACTAAAATTAAGGATAAAAGTAGTTAGAAATAGACCCCGTAAACAACTACTGAGGTTATTGATTTTCTTTTCCCTATATTTATATTTATTACTGATAAAAAAACAATTTTATAATTCAAGTCTTATTAATTAGGGATGACAACAAGACAGTGTTTATATAAAATATTTTTATAGAATAATAAATATATATAATAAAGCACCACATTCCAAGGATGTTTAGGACAAGGACAAGCCATGTGCGAGCTTCTCTCATATTTTAAATTCTGAGAACAAAAGCCCCATTTTCTGACTGGCCTTTGTTTTGTCTTCTGCCGAAAGCAAGTGATAAGGTTTCAAACCTATTACCTATAGCCTTAACCTTTTATTATCTTTTTGCTATTTTATCCTAAATGCTACGATTCAACAAAAACAAATAGGGCCAATTTGATTTAATCTAAGAGCATGTATGGTAAACATGCTGAGTTGAGATATCGAGTTCGGCGTCTAACTTTGACAATGTTTTTCTGCAGACTTCTACCGACATGGTCGATTTGGTGATCTAAGTTCCTATACCTGTTCTCTCACACACATTTTTCTTTTTGCTTTTGAATAGAGGACTTTTGAAGTGTTTGGCTAGCGAGAAAGTGAAGTCACAATCAACAAAAATGTGAATATTTACTTTCACAATAGGTTAGTCTCGATCTGCATAAAATTTAGAGTAGATTCACATCCACCTATCAACACATAGCATCACCATTCTTGCACAAGACTCTTTTCTTCACTAGCTACTATCAACAAACAATTCAGTGAAAAAAGGGTCAAACACTGTTTCTCTAGCTGACTTATACTTGTCCATGCGCTTCTTTAGCGAGCGCAAATCTCTCTCGTTTCTCGATGAACGTTCCTACAAACCATCGATGAAACTATCAGTACACATCATCATGATAAGAATAAATAAAGACCCATACATTTTCAAGACATGCTGAAGGAACCCAAAAAGAATCTATTCGTGAAAGCAAGTTGATTGTAGCGGGCATTATCAAGAATATATTAGATTCACAAAATTGCTTTCATGAGTTATATGTAGACTTACAAAAGACTTCTTCATGAGTATTGTGTCCACCAGGTATAGCAACCATAATACATTAGTCCTAGGGAAACTGTACAAATAGGAGTTTTAGCCAGGATTCATGTTCTTGCACTTGAGAAACCAATTATAGGGACATTAGTGATTGTACCTTCCACCCCACTGATCTTTGGTTATGTCCTTCATTTTTCTGTAGGTATCGAACTGCAAAAATATTCAGAAATGACAAGTGGTTGAGTAATGTATGGAACTCAAGTGAGCGAGGATTCAACCGATTCACACCACTTACCTGTTTATCTCCTTTAGGGCCTTTAAAGAGATCGGGGTCTAAGGATAGGTCAAGAAAAAGTACATCCTCACCTGCAAATACAAGGCTAATTGTTAACCTGTAGGCCATTGGCTTGTAATTCTTAACCCAGCAGATACAAAACTAACCGGTATTTATTCTAGAAAGAGTGAAATCTATTATTGATACGGACAGCCCAAAGGATCTGACTTCAATACTCTTCCCCTCGAGAGTGAACTTTGATGTTGAAGAATTGTTTCTACTTAAAAGTACATTCCCCCTGCAACAAGAATTCAGAGATCAAGCCAGAGAATGTGAAGTTACAGTCATTGGTAGCTTATTTTACAGACCAGTGAAGATCGCGATGTTCAAACTCATAAGCAGCTTCAGCCACAGCTAGAGCAGCAGTGACCTGAAAGAAATAGTGGGTAATTTGTTAAATAACAAAGTGAAGAATAAAAAAATGGATGGTAAATAAGAACAGAAGAAATAGTTTACCTGGACTAATAAACTCCGTGCTTCGTCATAGTTGAAGAGTACAAAGCTTTCAAGATCCTTGCCACCATGTTCTAAAACAAACACAACATAGCACTGAAAGGAAATATACTGTTAGATAAGTAACATAAGCTGTTTGAATACTGTATTCAGCTTGTAATATGTGAACTTAATATATAAATGGAAGTATATGTAATATGCCTAAAAAGTAAAAACAATTATGAAATTCTCCAACACAACTTAAATTTGCAGTACCAAAGGGCGGAGACCTTTCAATTTTCTGATACAATGGATGTTTAACAATTCAATAGATTGGCTCACCCCCAAAAATAGATATAGGTAACTTAGAATGCTGAGAGTTAGAATTGCGGGAATAACACTCAGGGAAGCAGAACATAAAATAAGGTATTCATCATACAAATGCACTAAAATGAACCATAAGAGACCTGTTTCTTGGGGAATGCCTTTGGGTGATCATTTTCAGAACCATGCTTTTCATCCCAATCTTCCCATGCTCTGACCAACGAAGGATCATAAGGACCTTGGCAAACCTTTAAACTGTGCATAAAAAGATTAATAAGTACAAGGATGATAAACAACTGAGAGCCTGATTAAAAAAAATTCTAGTTGTAGTTGATATTTGATACCATCATAGTACTAACATGCGCATCCTACCTGGAGTTGTATTTGGCTATTATCAAGACATGCAGTACAACAAATAAGTAAAGGGGCACTAATCTAGGGCATTTCGGCCTTCCTCGTGGCTAAAACACATTCAATTTAGGTTTGGCAGGGTAGAATAAGGAGATTTAATTACACATATTGGTTTCAACACAATAGAGTAGCTAAAGATGAAGAAGATTAGAACCGTTTGGATCAATTACATACTCTTTTGTGTCTATAAATGTGGTACATGAACTGTATGCATCAGTCTTATGTCCTCTCAACTGATTAAGAGTCCGGGAAAGAATGACTTCTTCAAGCAATTCTTCTGACCTCTGAAAAGCATAGCAGACCACATAGTTCAGAAACATAACAAGTTCATCAGTGATCGGAGAGATAGAGAGAGAGGAGGAGGAGAGATGTAGCTTGAGTAAATACCTTTTGCAGTTCCCCATTGACTTGTAAGTCTCCATCAATGGGAACTATTTTGCAGACATTGTTGCCTGCCTTAAAAGCTTCTCCATACGTACCTTCACCAATTTTTACAATATCTCCCAGGTCACTGGACAAGAAATTTTCATTTTAAATCAGAGACCAATACAGAATAATGCAAAATTCGAACAGGATTAACACGGTTGATAATTCAACTAAAAATAAGCAGTAGATCATATATGAACTGCTTCATATATGATCTACTGCAGAGAAATCGAATAGTTTAAGTTAATATATTTTTTAACAGCTTAGCCAGTAAACTAGTACTGAGGGGGTAGTGCCACATTCATATAATGCCTCTCTGACATAAGAAAATAAATGAAGACTGCATGCATGCTCTGTTTGGGTTGATACCTTTCAAACAGGAGTACTGTACATGTGCTCTATTTAGTCATTTACGATAAAACTAGTAAAATCTGTACAAGAACATACCAGTACTTGGAGAAGACATCCCCCAGTGTTGAAGGAGCCGACTGCTCACAAGCTGTTAACAGTGCACAAAATGGCTCCAACTCATCATGTTCCAATGAAGTTGATGCAAGAGACAGTTTCCTAACCACATCATCTATATCCTCATGAGTCTGGTTAGTGTTAATTGTCAATTCCGTTCTCTTCACTGTATTGATATCTCTTACCAGTCCATCTTTTCTAATTATACTTGAAGTAAATCTGTTTAGGACAGAATGTACCCCAAAATCTACTTGTGGAAGAGATTTTTCCGGGGTTTTCAAATCCGGCGAATCATAGTCATCAATAGAAATAGGATCCAAAACTGATCCTGGGGTTTCTAATACCTTAGACAGTGTGGTAGAAGGTTCACAGTTATAGTTTAACTGCTTTGAAATTAACCATTTTTCTAATTTTGATGACAAGTATGGTATAGCAATACTATCACTTTGGTCCCCTGTGGCCCATGTACCAAAGTTCTTGGGTGAGGGGCTCTCCTCTAACAGTTCAAAATCATCGACCTCTTGAAAATATTCCTTCTCCTTCTCAAAGTTTGGATGTTGCACAACTTTACCCTGCATATAGAAAAAACAACACATTATAGTTTTTTTCAGATAAAAACTGCTGAGAAACCTTTTGACATGATACAGTAGCTTTTTTCAAACTGAAACTACACAAACTAAAAAAAAAAAACAGTAGAAATAAAATAAAGCATAGATTTCATACGGTGGGAATTGGTGGTCTTCCTTTTCTTTTTGGCTGCTTTTGTTGAGGTTGGAGATTCGAGAAAGCAGCAACCGCAATACTTACCCTCCCTCTATCAAACAACAAAACTAAGTAAATAAACTGGAAGATATGACAGCTGCTTATATCAAAGAAACACAATAAAACATCCTGGTATAGACTTTCTCCATCACCCATCAACCTATCAAGCATTGTTCATCACAAAGGCATCCACATGATTAGCACTTAGCAGCATAAAGAACCAATATTTGCCCACAAATGACAAATCCATAAGCCACAATAAAGGGGATGAATTCAAGATACACAAGTGTTTACTTTACATTAATCAATTACCCATCTCGATTCTATAAAAGGAAAATGGGCAGGTGAATCCAAGTACCTCCTAGAATGGAGTCTTAGGAATTAGAAAAACAAACCAGTCACCCATCATGTAAAAAAAAAAAAATTCATTTCCACACCAAATGGAACAGCAAAAGGGTCATCACCCAATTGCCCCTTTAGCTCACAGATAGTAACCAATCACATACAAAACAAATAAATCTAACAAAACCAGACCTACCCTCAAACCCAAACACCATCTAGCTTCCATTTCAATGATAAATAAAACACAAATCATTCAATTTTAGAAAAATGAACCTGATGGAAAGGGAACGATTCCAACTAATCCGCTTCTCGGGAGCACCAAATTTCCTGTTTTGCAAACCACGCTGCTTTCTGCGCAATCAAACAGAAGAACCACTCGATTGTGTCAGAACCCAGAACCATTGTTTTATAAAAAGAGTAGATGAAGGAGTGAACTTACGGATCTACGGCAACAGCACACTCATTACGGGGCTGTTGGGTTCTTTTCTTCCTGGTATAAAAAACTTGAGCAAGCTCTGTAACTTCATCTTCTTCTATGATCTCAGACCACAAATCAACACTGTTTTTACCTGAAACATACATGTGTATCAAATACAAAATTAACGAGGGTTTATCGGTAAATGAAACTATATTTTCAAAGGGGTTTTCTAATTCTGTACCTGCAAGTAAGGAACCCATATACGTACGGCTTGATAGCTCGATGGATTGTAGAGAAAGAGAGAATTTTGAATTGAATGTGTGTTTTGGGCGGGATTGAAACTGACGAGGAAGGAGACTCAGTATATGTTCAGGCAATTGCTTTGAAACGCTGCTTTTCATGATTGGGCTCTACCGACTGGGCCTCCCAACGGGCCTCTGGAACTCTTATTAATTATTTTTTGAGCTTCTGGAACTCTTATTCATATATGTTAAATACATGTAATTTTCATTTTTAAAGTTAATTGTAAAACTGATAATCATAGATGATAGGTACTTACATCTTAAATACTCGTGGATGTTAATATTGTATTGCCTTTTGTACTTAATGTTGGTAAAATCTGGTGTTTAGACTCGTTCTCTGTGTTTGTTTT
>JAYMTN010001572.1:0-12576 GCA_036897425.1 Erodium trifolium
GAATGACCTATAGATTGGCGGTGCCGAGGCAGGTTCCGCATGGAGAAACGACATGCAGATTGGCGGCGTCGAGGTTGGTTCCGCAAGAAGCAACAACCTGCAAAACGGTGGTAAGAGGGTTGCGGACGGTCAGAGCTTCGTGGAAGGTACCTGAGAGGTCTTCATCTACTTCTATATCCTGATGGAGTTGTTACAGCGATAAGGACAACGAGACGTACGACCAATGTTGGGAATAATAGAAATGGCGCTGAGAGAGGGTGAGGAGGACAAAAAAAGCTAGTAAAAAAGTATTTGAAAGAGGGGCGGAGCAACGGCGGCTCAAAATGAAGAGAGGAACCCTAAATTAATAGAATGTTTTTTTTATTGAATTTCTCCTCTCATTTTTTCTCTTTGAATTGATTCAAGAAATAAGGTACCATGGTCTATGAGGCATAATGGACGGCTTAAAAGCCCTCAACCCAATTCTCTCTCCCTAAATACAAAAATACAATTCCCTCCAAAACCGTAACCATCTCTACGCACTACTCCTTGTGATCTCTCTCTGCAATGCCAATGGCGCAAAAAGGAGAAATTCCAGAATTCATCAATTTTCCAGAGGATCCATGGGGAGAAGCCACTCTTGACTACATCCGCCTCTCCATGATCGATCACGGTAAGCCCCCTCTCTTCCCCAACATTTAAACTGTTCTTGCACTGAAATTTTGTATTCGTTGGTCAAAGATGTTGCGGGATCGGACTCCGGAAGACGAGGAAGAAAGAAGTACAAGATCCTGAGAAATCCAGTGTTGATTCCAGAGCTTATTCTCGACCTTCAATCTGAATCCTCCAGAGAACGCGCTCTGATACTGCTCAGCCGATTCCTTGTCGAGGTTCCCGTTTTTCCTTACCCTTTTATTTTTTTGTTCCGTCTCGGTTCTGGATTCGTGACGAAATGGTAAATTGGGTTTCTCTTAATTATGGGTTCCTTAGGGTTTGGTTCGCCAGATAGACTAGTTAGGAGGAGAAATGGGAATTTGGGGTTTTGTTGAACTTAAGGGTTTTGATGAATTGGGTGTTTTTCAAGCTCAAATTTGACTTCATTTGGTTTTGGCAGAAAAGGGAAGATGACCCTGAACACTACAACAGTACTGCTTGCTTCTTGTATGATTCCTGCAGCACAGTGGCCATCTTGTTACAGGTTTATAATATGCTCCCTTTCGTGTCCTTTTTTTCCTTCACTTTTATCATTAGTGTGGCTGGTTCATGGTTGTGTAAGTTAATTTTGTTTGATTAGATTGCTGAGAGTGGGTGGTGGATGGTAACTGGAATTCTGGATCTCCTAATTTCATTCCTTATCTTATTCCCGAAAACAAGATAATTTTTCCACTGAACCTAGTTTGCACGTGTTGAGTTTTTATTTATTGAAACCGAGAAAGTAAAGTGGTAGGAGGATATGTTGAACTGTCTCTTAATATACAGTATAGCCAGTGGATGGAGAATCACTCACTCCATTTCTGAGGATTGGGTTCTTGGACCTTTCCAAGTTAACAATTTAGGAAATTTTCACTAAAAAAATCACTCTGCATAAGAGTGTTAGTTTGTTTATTGAACTTCTAACATGGTCATGCTTTCCTGAGGAGGTGTGCATGAAAATCAGGACTTAGTATTTGAAGATCCAACGCCATATTAAGTTTTTGTTTTGCGGGTACATTTTTGTAATATATCTCCTGTTGGTACTTAGGATGGAGAAAAAGTTGTGTTAAAATGCTTTCTGAGGTCTTTAGGAGGTTGGCAGGATGAGACATGCACTGTTTTCTTTGCAACAGGAGGTGGTGACTTTTCTGAGAATGATGGTGGATGGAGGCATGAACATAAGAGCCTCCAAGCGTCTTACTAATGTTTTGACCTTGTTTCAGGTAATCCTTTTCCCCTTTGTTTTGTATTGCTATCTTTCGCCATGCACTTTGTCATATTGGGACCAATGGCTTGTCAAATTGCAGTGCGTTGCAGCTAATGTAGAAACAAGACAGAGATTTGTTCAGTGTAAGATCTCACTACCTCTGCATATAGTCAGCTTTCAGATCTAGCTACGATTACATTTATCATGTTTTAGTTGCTACATCTCTTCTTTTTTCGGACCATGTAGCTTTCTTGCCCAACTTCTTGGCTCTGGTCATACTGTTTGAGGCTCCACTAGAGGTCTTTGAGAATCATCGAGTTGTTGCTCTATCTGTCATTGGCATTTTATGCCAGGTAAGATATATTATGGCATACAAAAAATTGATAAGTTTTTCGTTGACTTTATGTTTTATGTGGGGTAATTGTTCTTCTTCTTGGATCTATTAATATGAAGGCTAGAGAACCCACCATTGTTCAATGGGCTGTGGAGAATAACATGGTAGAAGTATGCAAGTGTGGCATAGAGACAGGAAGCGAGCTCTCCAAAGTGGTACAACACAGCCTCTGCCAATTCTAGTTTTTGTTTATCCTATGTTGTTGGTTACTTTAGGAATTGTCTGAAACATGTGACAACCAAACAAACAGAACAGTTCAACGAAAAAGTAGTAATTTGCAAGTAAATGAAAAGGAAAACTGCATAAGAATACAGTTGCATTTATATTGGATTGTACATAAAGCAGCTCCTGATTGCAGTAGAAATTAGCCGTAATTGTGTAACAGGTAGTTTATTGTTTAGTGTTTTGGATGTGTAAATATGTTTACATGATGATCTAAAATTGTTTTCAGGTCTCCATGTACATTCTCGAAGCCATTCTGCTGGATGACTTGGGTATATCCCACATTTGTAATCCAATGCATGATAATATGCTCCAGGATTTGATAAATGCATTAAATCATCAAGTATGTCTTTTAACATTCACATTCCCATTCCTCATGAAATTTAGTGTACAAATCTAAGGCGTTGTATTTTATTCGGAAAGGTCAACTTTTTGGCTGGGGAAGAAGAGTGGTCTCCTCAGCTCTTGTTTCACATCATTCGCTGCTATATCCTTCTGTGCAATCATGTGAGGTAAGCTACTCCTGACATGCATGGCTTAAGCGTTTGAATGTCATGGCATCTTCTTAAGTTGGTGTGATGTGGTGAGCAGGGGACATAGAATTGTACAAGAATGCCTGCCTCATCCTATAGTCAACGGTTCTTTCCATGAAACTGCAGAGGTAAGCAAGCAAGCAAGCCCATATATTTTGCTGTTTCTAATAGTAAAGATGACATTTTTGCTTCTTATCATGTTAATTGACACTTTGACAGGAGTATCCCGTCATCGCCAGTTTGCTTCAACAGCTTCTTGTGATCGTTGGGAAATCACTGCCCACCATCTTGTCTGATGCATAATTAGGGAAAGATGATGTAATTACTCTTAAATAAAACAGTTTAACAAGATACTGAGATTTTGTGTTTCTTTTTTCCTGTGTAAAGGAGATAATTGAAATTTTGTATAGGAAACGATAGAGCTTGTATTACTCTTCACAAAACAGATTGAAATCCAAATCTTGAATACATATTGTGTACATACATTTCATATTAGAAGAGAGCATATATGAACTAGAGTTTGTGTTATGGTGTATTATTTTGGGGAAATTGTAGTTCTTATAATCCAAAGGTTGTTTTGATATATTATTTTGGGGAAATTGTAGTTCTTATACTTCAACTTCAAAGGTCAAATCCTAACATTTCTGATGTTTGATTTTGATTCCTACCTGCGACTTTTCAGAAATTGATATTTCCTTACTTAAAAGTGACAATAAATTTTTATAAACTAACGTTTTTGGGGTATAGTCGACGGTTAGGAACAAAACTTATCCCTAATTTCAAAAAGATTGGATGATGTTCGTCATGAAAAATGAGATTAATTTGAAAGTAATAACATAATCCTTAATTCAATTTAGGTTTTGGGGAAGAATTAAGAGTTCATCAGCTTGAAGTCTTGAGCCCCTCCCCTCGCGTGCTTTCTCTGTCCTCGTCTCTCACTCTCCTCTCATTTTTTTAGACTGGTGTTGATGATGCTGGGATCGCTCCTCTTCTCATTCTCCTCTCGTTGGAGCTCCATGGAGCTTCCTTTTCCTCCAAACGCTTCCTCTTCCTTGCTATCCCACCTCCTTCTGACTCGACCATGGCCTCACAACTCTCTCCATCGTCAGATAACTCCCCTATATCGCCGACCTTTCCGACACGGGAACCAAAGCCACGATATCGTCGCCGCGACTCCCGGCCCCCAAAGTACCCCTAACTGCGTCCTCAACTCATACTTTCACCATCTCTTGCAATCTAGGACCTCCAAAGCAACATGTAAAGGATTTGTTGTAGGGGGAACGCCCGGATTCTCGCCACCATGCATCCACCTCTGCCCCCTACAAACCCAACTCAGGTGCCAAATCCAGCCATCTTAGGTGACCATCCAAGCAAAACTCACTGAGATTTCCATTGTAGATCACCGGAATTACTACTTTGAAGAAGACGACGCGGTCATAGAGGTCCCGACCAACATGATTCATGTTGTGGACGACTATTATCGGGTTGCCCTTGCCATCCGCCTCCTTACCGATAAACGTGTAAGGCCCAAAAATCTTTCCACTTTAATAGCTAATACTTGGAGTGTGAGGGGTTTGACAGTCCAACCGTTTACGGACAAGATAGTCGCCTTCTACTTCCCTTCTCAGGACGCATTGGATGACATTAGAGTTAGGGAGCCTTGGTCCTTTTATGGGACCGTGTTGCTCCTTACTCCATTACCTCCATGCACCCAACCGGAAACCTTAAGCTTACGGCATGTTCGCATATCGGTAAGAGCTTACAATATTCTTGTAGAGGCTAGAACTTCTCAAATGAGAGCTTTCGTAGTCTCTAACTTAGGAAGGGGAGTAGAAATCCGAAGACCGAACAACCCGAATAACCCAGGCCAGGCAAGGTGTTGGGGTGCATTTCTTTGGCTTTGAGTAGAGATGGATGCTACCCGTCCGCTCCGTCGTCATCTTAAGCTCCAATTTGATGAAAGAAGTGAAACCTTTCACGGTCTGACTCGAATATGAAAAGTTGTCCGATTTTTTTTACCGATGTGATCGTCTCGGACATATTAACCGGGCATGCATGACATTCCTCCCGGGTGTGGACCAGCTAGCTAAAAGATATGGGGAGTCTCTACGATCCCCTCCGGCTATCCAAATGAAAGGGTACTTCCGATCGGATTGAGAAGTTGTGTTTCCCGGTTTCACTCACAATGACAGGGACCCTTACGGATCCAAAGCTCTCTTATTCTTTTGCAGGTTCCCAATGGCAATTGGATCCCCACCATTCCCCTCAAAACAGCCGTGTGGAAGAGACTACCCCCACTCGGGAACCGCTTGAAGTTCAACCTACAGTCCTGCCTAATACTCAGTGTAGCAAAAGTACCCTATCAGAGGTGATGTAAATGGAAATGTTATGCGGGAAGGGATTGGTAGTACCCTCCCCAACCTTGCACGCCTTTCAACTTACAGTTCTGCCTAACCTGAAGACACCTTTGTCCTCGATTGCTCGAGAGGAAAAGTTGACTCAGGAAGGTGGGAGATCACAGTCACAAGAGAAGCCATCCCAATTTCAGACAATTCAACATATTCTTCAGCACGAGATCTTTAGGGGGTTTGATCATAAGAAGGTGCTCTCCTCAACCTTGAGTAAGCCAAAAAAGGAGACACAGAAGACACAACCAGTTAAGAGAAACCCACGTAAGGCGAAAACTATGAAGGACCTTGCTTGGGAGAAATGCAATCGAGTAGGGAAAGTTATGAACAACTCCAAGAAGCGGGTTTTTGATCTGATGGACATCGATCCGATTGTTAAGGATGGACAACATTCCTCCCCTCCACGATTTTCGATGAAGGCTGGTAAGCAGTCTCGTCGGGAATTATGATAGGTGTTTGGTTGGTTAGGAGGCTCATTCTTTTTACCTCCCAACCTTCTCATGGCCCTATCTAGACGGGTCATGTTTTTTGGGGCGATTTTCTTATCCTCCGTTGAGTCAAGACAACCAATCTTTGAGTATTTAGACCCTTGGCCTCGAGTTATTGTGCGAATCTTTAGTTTCCATCTCTCTTCTCTACTTTGTTTTAGAAGTGCTTTTATTTTCAGTCTAGTGTGTCGGATCACCGGTCTTTCTCAATAGGGGATATCGACCTATATCTCGATTTGTTGGATTTTCCCTTACTTGATATTGATTATTATAATGTTTGGAATTGATTGAATGAAGCATGTCACTTTACAAAAAAAAAAAAAAAAAGTTAAAAATTTTTCGGAGGTCTTTAAATTGGCTTTTGGGGGTACTAAACTTTAGTTAGACTTTACACTTCATTTTTCTAATCTAAAAGAATCGGAGAGGTTCCATATTCTAACGAAACAAAACGCTGTCGTTGTAACGAAAGGCAAAGTAAACAATGAAAGGATGCTTCTGGAAACTGGAAGGATTCAGAAGAAGACCGTGATCTCCTCTTTTATGGTTTCGTATCGTCCTCCTCGGATACGCCATCTCCCTCCCCATCACTAAACCAAAACCCTAATTTTCTACCCAAGTTGAGAGCGAAAATGGTTGTCATTGAACCGGAAGCTACTGAAGAAATGAATGTCAAACCCACTAAAACGACACCGCCATCATCAACAACGACTACGACCACGGCTGCAGCAAAATCGACCGGCGAAACGGCTGCCAATGCCCCCAGAGATGCTTCTGATGGTTTTGAAACCGCCAGCGATGCCGAACTAAGCGACGACGACGCTGATGAGACTCAGAAACGACACCAGCAGCAGCAGCTGGTGGTGGAGGAGACCGTGAACGAGGAGGAATTGAAACAAGTGAGTGTGTCTTCTGGTTTTCGATTCAATCAGAGGAAATCTATTTAATTTGCTTTCTGTTAGATCAAATGATAATATCATTTCTGAATATGGGTTTGTTTGGGGGTTTTGAACTAGAAAGCATTGGAGGAGGCAAATGAGGCGAAATCGGAAGGGAACAAGCTGTTCGGAGAGGGCAAGTATGAGGAGGCATTGTCAAAATATGAACTTGCTTTGCGGGTTGTACCGGAGGACATTCCCTCCTCTGTGGAGCTGCGGGCTATTTGCCATTCCAACCGTGGCGTGTGCTTTTCAAAATTGGTATGTAGCATCTGCCAATCACACCATCTTTTTAAATGCTTTTTGTACTGGATGGAAACACCTTTAGGGTATGATTTTTCATATGTTTGGCTTGACTGATTGGTTTGCGAACGAATGAGTCAAGTTACTAAAGCTAAGCATTTCATGGATAGTGGTCACCTGAATCTAGTTGGATTGTTGTAGTTTTTCAAGACTAGATCTCGAGCTCTAAATCAGCTCTGCTTGTTCATCGACTTAGAGATTTCTGGTGTGGATTAGGATTACAACAGAAGATGTAATTTCCCTACGAGCATCCACAGTGGTAATCGCTAGCTATTAGCCCTCAAATCACCAAGCCATCTGCAGTGCTGTTGATGATTGCTTGGCTAATCAGTTGTCAATTCTTCACCGCCGAGGTAAATCATCGGCGCAGATATTATCTCCGAAAGAGGAGAGAGGAAACGCAATTGTTCTAAAAATGGTAATCACCGAGCCAAATCGCCTTGTAATCGCCGACCACTGCTGGTGTATTAAATGGCTTGATATGCAGTATACCATGATTGTTAGACCTATGACAGTTAGTAGGTTGTCCTTGTGATCCACGCATAATTCTCCTCACCCATTATATTTATTATTCGTACAAGAAATTGAAATTAGGTACAGTGATAAAAAAGTCATATATATTGTGTATAGAGCAGCATCCTTACGTTTTATTGCACAGCCCCTTGCTACCTTCTTTTTTCTGAATTAATATAAGTTTGCCTGCATTCACTCCTGGTGACCCATTCCATTTGCATGGTTTAATCTCAACTTGAGAGAGAAGTAAAAAAATTGGCACTTCAAAGAGTACCCAAAGGTTCTTTGACATGATTTTAATTATATTATTTTTGTCCTTGACTCCCAAAGATCCTAAGTGTTCTTATTTCTATGCATTGGAGCTAGATTTAACAAAATTGAACGACCCTTCACCTATTTGTGAGTTTGTGATGCGAAGTGGAAGATTTTTAAATTTTGAAGAAGAATCTGCTTGTCATAACTAAATTTCTAGATCCACTGACAGCAAACAAAAGGGGAAAGATATCGTAGGCACATAGAATTAATTTCTTGATTATTGACCTACCATAATCTGTGTAACCCTTGCTTCATATGGCTTCTCATATTTCATTTTCTCATCCTTGACATACAAGCTAGGAGTTGTGCATGTTAAAGTTCCAAGTGAAAGACTGCTGTTGTACGCAAACAAATCCTTAAGCACATAGATACTCACATTACAATATGAGGCTAGGGAGGAAGTCTTATCTTGGAATACCTTCTTGATCTTTGAGTTTTTGTGGAATTGCTTGGAGTGGGGTAGGTAAGAATTGGACGATGCGAGGTTAGAAGAGCAGAATGGATTGTATTTTTCTTTTCCTTGGTGAGAGTTTTCAGCCTAGACTTTCTGTGAAATCAAGTATGGTACAGGATGAAATTTAGTAGTAGCTGAATGCCAGCTGAACTAGAAAATCATTATAAACTAGTGTGGAATAGATGTTTTAGGTGTCAGCATGAGGGGAAACAAACTTTTGGGTTCAGAATGTGCTTGGAAATCCATAGGTTTTGATTAGAAGTATTATTATATTGTTACTAGCTGAAGATAAAGACAGAAACTAGCATTGCACAGTTAACATGATTATGAACCAATGACATGCCTAAAAGTTCACGTAAGCATGAGACTTACTGATAGAGTGTGCTTTCTAGGCCTTTCTGATGACTTTCAAGTCTACTGCCTGGTTTTCTGTGTGTACCATAAGAGATCACAAGAAAATGAGACGTTTTCTATTGCTTTCTTATTCCGAATTTTATATGGATCTTTGAAGTTTGGAAACACTACTGCTCTACTATGATATAAAGCGAACTATTTTGAAACTATTTTGAATCTTTCTCTCTCTCTATTTACCAAAATTGATGTAAGTATTTTTATTTTTGAATCAACTGTATAGATATGTTTGAAATTAGTAAAATATAGGGAACATGAACCTTAACTATTTTTATTTATTTGTTTTCCTTGAATACTGTTTAAGAGTTGAATGGGGAGGAAGGAAATATTTTTAATGTAAATTGGTAAGAGAATGAAAGAATAAAAGGTAAAGACTGAAGACCTTTCACTTGTATGAGAGAGCTCAATAAAGTAATGATGGATAGTGAAGGAAGACAAAAGTACAAAATCTGGCAGGTCAAAGTTCCCTCTTCCTCTCTTGATCTGAGGATTTAAATGTACCACCTTAAGAAGTTTAAATTACTTCCAAACAATAGTGAAAGGGCGACTCGATTTATTTTCATTTCGGACCCCTCTAACAAGCAAAGGTGTAGACTGCTTGATACATCTGTTTCACATGGTTGCTAAGCAATGAAAAGCTGTGATGAATTTATTGAACGCTATCATTAAGCGTAAACTGTCTTGAGTTTACTCATCAGTTTGGTCTCATATGTCTGCTTCTAAGGTACCTAACTTGTGATTTTGATACTAAATGTCTCAGGGGAAATACGAGGACACTGTCAAGGAATGTTCAAAGGCCTTAGAACTAAATCCAACCTATATGAAAGCTCTGGTTAAAAGAGGAGAAGCTCATGAAAAGCTGGAAAAATATGAAGAGGCTATCACTGGTATTCAAAAATTTAGTTCTATATTTGTTTCTGAAGTCTTTGCATCTGAGTTGTGGCATTATTTTCAGAATTAATTTATAGGTTATTTCTCGTGTCTCCTTCCACATCATTTATTCTATGCCTCCTGCAGATATGCAAAAGATTCTGGAATTGGATCCTGCAAACTACCAAGCTAAGAGAACAGCTAACCGCCTGCAGCCACTGGCTGATGAAAAGCGAGCACAAATGAAGGAAGAGATGATTGGTGAGTGTAATAGATTATTGGGATGATCGCAAAAACTTGCGGTGAACTATGCTCATTTTGCTAAAACTTACAGTGAACTATTTTTTGTTGCAAAAACTTACGATCAACTATTTTACGTATGCAAATCAGCTAACGGGGCTAAATACCCCCATAAAAGTGCATACGTTTGAGTTCCAAATTGCAAAATAGTATAAAGGAGGGTTACTAATAACGAAACACATGTAATGCAAAGGGTAAAACTGCCATTTTCAAAAGAGTTGGTGTCATGTGACTGTCACATGACTAAATTCCGTTAAATATACCTGATTTGTAGACTGAAAATAGTTCACCGTACGTATTTGCAACAAAAAATAGTTTACCGTTAGTTTTTACAAAACGTGCATAGTTCACCGTAAGTGTTTGCAATTATCCCTAGATTATTTTCTTATATTTCTTTTCCCTGTCATGCTTTCAGAGTCCCAACAGTTTAAGCTCCTGTACATTGTTTTCCTTGATAAGACAGTGGATTTAATACCTTTTACCATTAGGACGTGGCACATTGATCTTAGTGTCAGTTGTGTATGGGGAAATGCTGATGTGTATGGGAAAATATGTTTCTGTTCCTTGGAACAACTTTAATAATGTGGACTGGAAATCTATTACTTTGAATTTGAATACTAGACTAGAGGACTCTGGGTTGAGTCGTATAGCCATATTAGATGAGCTGAATTGTTGTTTTTTATTAAATTTGGTCAGAAAAAAAGGTCTGAAGATGTACATAAATCATAGTTGTGTGTAGTAGCACTGAATGTTCAGGGCTTATTGTCCAAATCTGTTCTTAGTCAATTTGAATCAGTAAGGATAGTTTGGGGGAAGTGATTTACCCTAAAATAGCTTCAAACGCATATAGTTGGAATTGGAACCAGGGTTCTATTGTATGCACATGCATCTTTTGTACATAATGAACTGAGGATCTAACCCTAACATCCAACCTTGATACACAAGAGAACTAGATGCTACCTGTACCTGTTATACCCACTTGTATGTTTAGTTGTTTACATTTCATATCCAAAGTGAAGAAACTTTCTCCATGTGTCTTTTATTGTGTTGACCATTCTAAGAAGCTGATATTCTGATTATTGCTGGGCAGGGAAGCTTAAGGAAATGGGCAACTCATTGTTGGGCCGCTTCGGCATGAGTGTTGATAACTTCAAAGCTGTCAAAGATCCAAACACCGGTTCTTACTCTATTTCATTTCAACGCTAACTCTCATGGCGTGTGCTTATTGAACATTTGGTGCACTGAAAAAAATGGAAGTTGGAAAGCTGGGAGAGCAATACGTGATGCTGCAAATCAAAGATGGGAATGGATTGCAAGTAGAATGTAAAAGGTTGGTAGGATGGTTGTCTGAAATATAGATTGTCCTGAAGGACCCCTAATGGACTTATCTGCTAAAGCCTTAAGCCTGAATTTCTAGTTTTGTGGCTTCTAAACGCATATGTTTTTGACATTGCCCGTTTAAATATAGTGATTGTCTATTTGTTTTCTTTTTTTTTGAGGTTAAGGGTTTAAAGTTTAATACTGTAATAACTGTGACCTGAACCTTCAACTGCCTGGGTAGGACATAAGTATTTTTTGTTCCTAATGTCTCTCAAACAGTAATACGATGCAATCAATTGACTACTTTCAGACCTTTTTTTGTCTAATTGATTTAAAGAATTACAGGATGAATGTGTAGGTATGATGATGTGTAATCTGGTTTATGAAAGAATTTGTATTAGGGTACCCATAGGGTGGGCGTGGATTCATAGATCATCTATAGTGGGGATGTTTCCTCCTATCGATTATGTCGGAAAGGTCAGAAAATGGGGTCGAATCCACGAGTCTCGTTCGAAGGCGTCGTCGAATCTATGGGTCTCGAAGGTTGCGTAGACATTTTTTTCGGCGCTAACAACTTTTACAATTGAGGAGATTCTACGAGACTTTCAACATCTTCTCCGTCAAATTCCTCCGACACAATCCTCCGGCGAAACAATGGCCTACTCCAACATGGCCCAGGTTTCTCCGACGACTGGGATTATGTGCCCGACTTGCAGTTGTACTCTGGCGACCGAGACGGGTAAGCATTTTTGGGAGTACCCGTACAAATCGTCCCCGGTGCATTCTTTCTTTCACGAGCCGACCCCAGTCCATTCGTCCATCTCGATATCACCGCCCATCATACGCGTGAGGGTGCACCACAACAAAATTAGGAAAGAGAAAGAGAAATAGGATAAAGTCTCCTGTTAAATAAATGTTTTTCCGAACAATGGCATTTATGCATGTTTTTTTAGTTTTAGACCTGATTCGGTTTATTATTATTACGCCACCTGATTCCATTAGATCCACTAATTAAGGAAAATAAAAGTAAGAGAGTCAATTAGATCATGTATTAGCCCAATCGATCTACACCACTACAGGTACTCTTAGTCTTCGCCTTTCTCTTCAATTTTAGCTTTCGCAATCGAAGGCTCCCAAAATGCTAACGAGTCGACCTAACCTTCGCGAATCATAATGTGCTACATGGTCACCTCTTTGAAAAATATGACCACTATTTATATATAAAAAAACA
>JAYMTN010001573.1:0-12576 GCA_036897425.1 Erodium trifolium
AACAAGGTCGACATACGCTTCGTTGGTGGCGGAGGAGACCAACGTTACGGTGGCTAGCGGCGACTCGAAAGGAATCCTAACAGAAAGAATCGTCACAGGACTCATAGGAAGGACGCAGAAAAGAGGATATTCAGAGGAGAGAAGCATAACCATGGCATAGGTCATGACAAAAGCCATGGCCATAACCATGATTTGCTCTTATGGCAGTAGAGGGAGAGATCTCAGCTAGGGCTTTTCGCAATAATTTTTTTTATTAAAATTCAGTTTAGTTATACAATTTAAATAATACACTGTTAATTAAAAATGAAACTAAAACTGCATCTGACATTTAAGCCAACAAATCGGGATTAACTAAGGACCTTTAAAAATCGAAAACTACACATGCTCCAAAATCGTAATTTTTTCTTTAGTTATTTCCGGTGTTTTGAGGGTAAAAAATAGTACAATGCAAGTATTACAAAACACGCATAGCTCACCACAAAATTTTATTATTATCCTTAATTTTAGTTATATATTTCTTTGAAGTGGTTTATCGACTTGATGATTAGAAATTCAAGTTACTATATCAGTATCAAAATTTAGAGAAAATATCACTTAGTTACGCTTAACTATGTGTACATTTCACATGGTTATATATTTGACTATCAAATTCATTTAGACGGTACTCATGCCTGTGTTTATTTCCCAATCTTTTCACGCAATGCAACCCTGATATCTTTAAGAGTATGTGCAGTCGGCGACGTTTTGTAGGCGTTTTCAGTTAACAATTTCCTTAAATAGAATCAACCCATCTTCTCTCTCTTCTTGGGGAGTAAACAATAACGTCTATGGTTTGGTCGAGCTTGGCGGCGTGAGTTTACACACAACCATCTGGTGCAATCGTCGTTGGACTACAGGAGGGTTGACATTTTGGGACTTCCTCACTAATGATCGACGATTATGATTGCACAAGCTCTAAATTTTGTTTCTTTCTTCACCAACCTTGGTATATCTTCATGCAAAAATGCCCCTGGCTTTCATTCTTCTCCAAGCTTCTAGTATCTCTTATTTTGACTTGGAGGAGGGCATCAGTCACCATTCTGATTTTGAAAATTATGGAAAGTTAAAGTATCGCTTAGACAAGTTTATAATTTAGTGTAGCTATGTAAAATTCATGCATAGCTAAATGATATTTGTATTTTTTTTAATAGTATTCACGTGACATTTAAATTTGTATTTTTTTTTAAATGGTATATTTGGATAAAACACAATTTTTGAGGGGGTTTTGACAGTAACAAAGTTAGACTATGAGAGTGTTCAAATTCTGCATAGCTGCTTCTCTGTAATATACTATTACAGTATCACATTCCAGATTGTGGGGCTACAAAGACACAAGTTCTATCACAGTTACAGAGCATAAATCGCAAAAGAATTCCATTGTCACTGATACCGAGTTTCTTCTCAGGGCTACAAAGCTATCGTCTACAACACGAAACCGGTTGCCAGAACAATGGGAAAGAGCGAAAAAAATGAACATAAAAAAAAATGAATCACATATACATCAGTGCCTAAAGTGAGCTATCGGACCAATAATCTTCTTTGCTTTGCTCTTCCCTTTGTTTCTCTTTTGCTCTTTCTTCTTTTTCCAGCTTAAGTTTGGTTTGGTTACTCTAAGTTAATTGCAACATATTTGGTTTGGCATTGTGGGCGGTGTCCTCCTAAATACATGCTTTCTGCATCGTTGAAAGATGCTGTCGTATATGAGGTCAAACTGCACTCCTGCCCTCTCCCTATTTACAATGAACAGAATGTGATCCCCTTCCACAATCTTGTAATACCTGCAAACCAATCGAATTTACTAAGTATACGCTTTCCAGGATTCTATCAAAGCAGTTGGACTCTTAACATCATATTTTGGAGGGTTAAATGCAGATAGCAATATCACTCTTTTTCTTCATAAAATGAAGAAAATGCCCTTGACCCTAATTAAAAGACTTCATTACTACTAAAAACATTTTGAATAGATGTACAAAATGGTTGAATAAGGGCATTTTCGTCACTTTCGACAAAAAGAGTTCTGTGACATTCCTTGATAGTTATGTGCAAAGGACGTACAGTATAGTACGCAATAGCTAACAGCAATTAATCCTATTCTGGAATAGCTTCTATTTCTTGACAGTTCTAAAACCTTAATTGGTTTCCATGCCATTCTGTGATCTTATAATTCTAATACGGTTTGGATTGCTAGTTACTACAATTAATTATATTGACCTGTTGCAATCTGCAATATATGAATCAGTGTGCAATAAATATCAAATGCTAATAGTTTATGAATGTAAACATATGGTTATATCGAGTGTGAGAAGTATGACAAACCAGATGCCAGGTTGCATTGGTTGGCACTCCCGATCATCTACAACGAAATGGCTTGGATGTTCAATTGGGAGACGAGGGTGAGTCATGGATATGGTGTTGAGTGCTCCATCATTGTCATACCAAGATTCATCTCTACATATATCCAATAATTCAGTTCAACACATTAGATATCTACCTTCAAACTCAGTGCTGCTACAAACAATGAGCTAAGTAGTAGTTTGTGAAGTATAAACATAAAAATGCACCTGTAGCCTTTAAAGGGGGGAGAGACATCAGGAGGGTGGCGCCATTGGCTCATCTGCAACACTCTGATGAAGAGCATTGGGTGAATTCCAAGTACGCTCGAAGGAGCTGTGACACCCATGATCTTGGTAGTACGTTTGGTGGCATAGCTGAAATAGTAAGTGTTGGGGAAGGTATGTAGATGAGTGTTCAGCTTCATGGACCCTTGAATTGTAAGGTCTGGGAGAATCCAATCCCCTGAAGCAAACGGGCCTGCATTGCCTAATAGGCAATCAACAAGACCCGTAATGCCCATTTTCCTCCAAGACATGTTGAAATGATCAAACCCAAAATTGTAGTAGGACTTTAGCCAGGCAATGTCAAGAAAGTCATAGATGATCACTCCTAAGCGACAAAGCTGAAGCAAACAAATGGGCTTCAAGCTTCTCCCGTCTTCTGGTCTGGAAGAAATTAAAATAACTTAGTCAAATTTAGGTTCCTTTATTAGGTTGCTCAAGAATGAAGACAGATAGAACAAAACAGGTTATCGAGCCTAATGCAGTAGTCACATGTACAAGATTCAGAACAATGCTATGCTAACTCATATAAACATGATTGTTTGTTCTCGTCCAACAAATGTTTTTAACAAAATTTGATCTCTATCATACCCTTAATCATAACATGTGTATGCTGAAGTGCAATATTTTAAGCAGAGAGCATAAAAATAACAAATAGGTACAAATGAAACTTACTGCATCCCATCCAAATAGGCTCTTGTAGTTCCGTTGAAGGCACCAGATAAGGATGTTATGCTAAGTACCCAGTTCTCCGAAGTTTTCTCATGACCCGGAAACGCCTAAATCCATTATGAGCACAGAAACATTAAGAAAAGGCACACAAAACAATCTACTTCCATGATTTGATCCACAGAAAAGAACCAACCTTATCAGCTAGCATCTGCTGCAAAACCCGAACCACCTGAGCTCCAGCTGAATGCCCAACAAAGTGTAGTGGGTGGTCCTCATCCCATTCTGGGTAGTGTCCTGCAACCCGAACACATTGAACAAAAGATTAAGCCTTTGAATACAGATAATTTTCAAATTTTGACCTAAAATTATGAAATTGCCATAATTTGGATCTCTGAACCCAACCTTGCTCGTAAGTCCGACCAAACCGTGAATGCCCACAAGCTTTGCTATGCTCTTCTCCGTAATCAACTTTCCCACCTTTCAGATAATAGAACAATTCACGAGCCCTGAAACCCCCAAAATCCCATCAAAAAACCTCTTGCAGAGCACAAAACGAGCGATCTGAAATCGAGAACCCATAAAACGAGTTTCAAGCACCCATACCTATCGTATATGCTGGTCAGAGAGCCCAAATCGGGCACCAAGACCCTTTCGTCCTTCTTCTCGGCTCCGGCGAAGTACGACAAGCCTCCGAGCTTCTGCACCCATAGAGGCAAAATCAAAACCGCAGTTCCAAAATTGCAAATCGAAGAAAAAAATCCCATTTCTGCAAAATCCAACTCACCCCTTGACCGAACCCGAAGATGCCATGAACTAACACGATGGGAGGAAGGTGATCGACGTTGGGGCTAGATTGTTTCTCATCGTCCTCCTTGACCACGATATCGGCATTGTGCTTGGAGAACAGATCGTTCAGCACCTGCGACAGATCTCCGGCCACCGCTGAGCTGAAGATGTAAAACCCATAAAGCAAATGAACCAAGGCGCTAACCAAGAGTTCCGCCAGTTGCAGCGCCGATACCCACCACCGGATCACCATCCCCGACTCACCCAACAACGAAACCCCAAAACCCAACAGAGAAATAGAAAAATCAAAATATTCGAAGAACGAGTGTTGAAATGAATCAGGATTCGGAACCCAGGCTCATCAAACTTCAAACCCCCCTATAAATCCCTATTATTCTGTAGGAATAGTAAAAGTTCAGAGGGGAAAGAAGAGGGGCTGGTCCCAGTGGAAATAGCCCTCTTTATAGAATTTTCCCCCTAATTCAATTTTCCCGAGAAAGTTTGAAGCTTGTTTCTCAACAATTTTGTCATCTCTTTCATATACCACACAAATCAGAGAGATTCTCAACCAATCAAACCCGTTTCTTCTTCTGACAAACAAAGATACCAAACTGAAGGGGACGGCTCGATTAAGGACACGTGTCAGTGTATTCACGGCTGCCACAGATTTTAGATTATTTTCACTTGGATATTATTTTTGAAAAAATTGAAATTCAAGGGGTTTTCTAGATGTTTCTATATGAAATCCAGGTCAGTTGTGGTGTTGCTGGTTGAGAGCTGGCAGGTTCGGTCGCGCGTCGCCCCAACTCCCAACTGTATTCGCCTCAATCCATTTCAATCATGCCGTTTTCGTTGTCTACACTCTCACGCGCTTCTTTGGATGGTGTTAATCTCGACTCTAGGAACTAGCAAAATAAGGGACAGTGGAACATTTAAACAATTTGTTAGACCTAAAGGTCAAATTGCTTAATCCGAGGATTAACTGTGGCGAGCATTTAATTTTTCTACGTGGATAAAAGATAAAAGAGATTAAAATGGATTGTGGACAATTGTGGTTGACTTTGTATTTATTTGGATTACAATTGCGATCAAATTTCGAATTATACATCAATCCATGTAAGACAGATAATTTCGATACGATAATAAGCTATTATTTAGACAGATAGATTTCATTGCGATTTCCTAAGTACTCGTTAAAATTGTGTATAGCACACATGATAAAATAGGATGGAGCCATACAATATCAATTAAGGGAGGACGATGTACGCTAGATCCTCGAATGAGTACTTATGTGAAATGTCACTTTTTTTGAAAATGAACCCGCTCTGTCCTTGCTCACCGTTTGGACTTTGGAGTAATTGTACTAGTGGTTTTGGTCGCTATCGCAATATCCCTCTTCCGATATTTATCCGGAACATTTCGATAACTGAACATTTTTTTTGTCTTTCTTTTTGTCCTACGTTATTCGGACTTTTCAATTCCTTATTTTATGACATATTTAGTTTAGATACTCTATGGTTGATCTTCTTTGGGTCAGGCTATTGGTTACATTTACCATTCAAAAAAGTTATTAAGTTCAGTGGATATTTTGCTAAGATATAAGATGATCATCACTTTCAAAACTTGAAAAATATCATTTTATCAGTTGATAGAGATGCACAAACTGGCAGTACAACTCGATAATCTTAGACATTGCAAACAAAATATATTTTTGATTAAAGAGGTCTGAAAGTAAATTTTATGTGAGAGTATCTACAGTAATATGATTAATTGATTATCCCTAGATGCTCTGAATGTGGTAAAAAGTAGTTAGAAATTTGATATTGCATAGATTAGAAGTTAGAAACACGCGCCATAGAGTTAGGTAGGGGTGGGTAGGCAAGGGGCACATGATAAGTGAGCAGCACATGGACACTAGCCATTTGCTTGTTGTTTATGTTTGCCGCGTCTTCCTGGGTCCCACCTTCGTTTTCCTTTATTTTAAAATAAAGTTTTAATTGCTCAAAAGATTTGACTGCACATGGTTGGGTTGGTCGGCAGTTCAACTCCTTGTGCCCTAAAACCTCTTGTTGTTGATTATTTTATACACGACATAGTTGCTAATAACTATTTTAACGTGTCACTAATCGCAATTTAGCATATAAAACACGTTTAAACAGGCCAATGATGAAAGGCGTGACATAATGATTATATGAAAACCTGTGGTTACTGTTGATAAATAAATCAAGTCTCTTTGAAAGATATTGGGCTTTTGAGGAGGCCTATAATATATATATCAGGGGAATAAAGAGTAAGTTGGGCTGACCATTTTATTAGAGCCCAAGTAAGTTAAGGCCCAAACTTAAAGATAGAAGAGCAATCCTGGCGGTACCAAACAAGCACCCTGGCTATCTGGGATTCTTGGTATTGGACGGGGGGGACATCTGGGGCATTATTCAGTTAAGTCGGCCTATGGTATGCTCACACTAGACCAATCACCCCTGAATGTCCATTCAGACGTATGACCCTCGATATGGGGCCTAGATGTTCTTCCAAAGATACGCACGTTCCTATGGAGAATGTGTGCAGGTTGCCTCTAGGTAGCGATCAGACTAAGGATGCGTAGGGTGGAGATGAAACCCACTTGTCCGGTGTGTCAGGGAAAGGAGGAATCAGAATTTCATCCTCTAGTCAAATGTCTGGTGGCGGCAGAATGTTGGCGTCTAAGTGGAATGACCCTACCAACAGTTGAGGGTGATATCATAAAGTGGCTGAGATCTATATTACTCATTAATCTAACAACCAGAGGTGGAGAAGTGTGATGGCTCCTATGAGAAATCTGGAAAGCTAGAAATAAGGAATTTTGGGAGAATGTTGTTTCCAGTGCAGTGACCATAAAACACACGACATCTCTCCTAAATGCGGGTTGGGTGGAAGCTAAAAGTCGTAAGAAGAGACGTACGCCACTCCCAATTCAGTCGGTCAGTAGTACAGAGACCAGGTGGACCTACCCAACCCACGAATCATGGGCCATTAACACGAATGGAGACTTGTTTGCCTCAACTGGACAGGTGGGAATGCAGTGATGACAGGGGTGTTCTTACCCGAGCCCCGATCAGCATCGTTTCATGGTCCTCAGAGCCCGGGACTGGTTGAAGCCTATGCTATCAGAGATGCACTACAATGGTTAGTGTAGTGGCTGCAACAGAAAGCCACAATCAGGAGTGATTGCAAGGTCATAGTGGATATGATCAACAAAGGAACAATGTCTTCTTCTCATATAGGGATAATCGTAAATTCCCTATTATCTAAACTCGAGTATGTGCAACTCGATTTTGTTAAGCGGACATCAAACAGAGTAGCTGACTGGCTTGCCAGGGCGGCCTGTTCCTCCCCTGTATGGGAATGGCAAGAATAATTTATACCGGAGTTACTTCACCGTATCATTATTGTCAGCATTTAATAATATCTTTCGTTTACCCTAAAAAAAGAAGATAGATACTGTGCTCTACACATGTGCTGTGAGTAATGTTGATAAATAAAGAAGGCCTCTTGAAAGGCATTGGGCTTTTAGGAGGCCTATATGATAGGGGAATAACGAGTAAGTTGGGCTGACCATTTTGTTGGACCCTATGACCCTTTACTCAAAAACTGGCCTGGCAGAGAAGATTTAAAGGCCTCCTATCATCCTATGCCACACCAGATACTTATCTACCATTCCAGGATGCAACTTTTTTTGGAAAATTTGATGCCCCAAAAGCAAATAAAGAATCTAGTTGATTTTATTCTAAGATGGGTAAAAGATGTTAAACAATGAACTGGACAAGCAATTTGTGTCCACTTGGGTTTGGTCTGACGGCTCTTTTTGAGGTCACATAATATCTCTATATATTTCATTTACCGGTGAAAGCAACATATCAACTAATAGTTGTTTTCTCATTTCGTACTGGGCGGCCGCAAATGCATCCTTCAGCTCACTGGGAGCTCATCATTATCTAAAGACGATAGCTCATCATTATCTAAAGACGGTTCATAAACTGGGAGCTAGTTCCCAAAAGTATTTACCATGTCACATTTTGCAAGATCATAGCCTATGCTACTCTCATGGAAATATTCTTTCGTTCCTTGGGGGTTCCATTCGAATTGAGGCCGCTCATTCCTAACAGCATCCAGCTCAAGCACCACGAAATCCTAAACTTTATGCAAAGTGCAGAATCAAACTATGATTAGTGGTACACATTACAGCTATGCATGGCGGGAATGCCCATCTTTTCCCCTCGGCCTTGAACATGGACAAGTTCAGCCACGAACAAGCGTATAACATAAGCTACACAGAGCAAGTTCAACATATACATTAAAACATGAAAAACTACCGTTGTGGAAACCCATAGAGTTGATGACGCTAAAATGAATGCATCTTCACCACTTATTATCGCGTTTTTCCCGATTCTCGTAGCTGCATCAGACAACATTGTTAATTTGCTTGGATAACTATTAATCACGAAATAAATAGGGTAACATGGAAAACTGTGGAATTAAACTTTACTTAGGAACCGTTTGAACCGATTTCCACACCCATTCTTCTATATTAGTAAACTTCCTCGAGAGAGGTTGTTTCTCAGCTCCACACTGCTTTGAAGCCTCTATGCTAGGTGGGCCAACTCCGCTCCTAATAATATCCAGGTTATAACTGTTATTGAGAAGATCAACCGTGTTGATGAGAAGAAATCAAAGATAATAAAAGAATTTTTCAATTTCATCATGAATATATACCTGCATTCAAAATCTACAACTTGAACTGTTGATTTAATACTTCCTACATTCTGGCTTACTGTCGGTAGTACTGAGCTACCATTTGAGCCATGTATACATGAGTAATGCGATCATTAATGTTGTAAGCATAAATTACCAATTCAATCTTATCATAAAACGATTTGCAAAGTATTGCCATATGAAATAGTTAAGATTATCCATCACGAGTAGCTTGCGTAAAGGATCTGTGGTTCTGTAGTTCATAAGTATAACTACGCCACGTATTATATTTAAAAAAAATGGTAAAAACTAAAACAAACTTACTTGCTTGTCTATGGGTATGGGCCTTTGTGACCAATCTTGTTTTCTATGAAGCTGAAGCTCTATAATCACATTATCTTTAGGAGTGATGCTTGGATGAACTATTTTATCATTGATGCTAAATAGAGGATCTGGTTCGGACAAGGACATAGGAATCGCTAAAATATCACGAGCCATCCTTCCAAGTGCTGGGTATTTTGAAGAGTTGAGACGCCACCATTCCAATATATCAAACTTCTCATCCTCTGGATCCAATGTTGGCTGTTCTAAGTACACATCAAGCTCTGTTTTAGGTGAAATATCAGCAACCTTATCCTTGTACTTACAGTAGGCTTCCATAACACTGCAGCTGAAAATATCTGTTCTATTATCACTTGCAACAAAATCAGATAATCCTCTAGGTTGAGCTGAATATTCATCATAAATACGACCAAGAGCATTACGAATTTCACCAATCTTTGTGATTGCATCATTTCCATATATGTTGTTGTACAAGAACTCCACGAGAAGAAATTTATATCGAGGGTCTAGAACAACTGCGACCGCCAACACCAAATTGCACTTCCTCCAATACGTGTCAAATGTCATCTTCATTCTTGTTGCTATCCCCTGAATATACAGACATGAACTCTTTTCCCAATTCAATACATTTACATAGGTTTCTGAAACCTTAGGAAAATATGTATTAGCAGTTAAATTTCTTCCTCCCAAGCTTTGCAAAAGGACATAAAACACTTGCAAATATTTGCATATGACCTCTACTTTATCCCATTCCTCCGCAGAAGGATTGAGGTTCAAACCATTATCATTTTCATTCATATGACAAAAGGCTTCTTTCAATTGCACTGCACTCTTAAGCATGAGATAGGTCGAATCCCACATTGTTTGAACATCAAGACAGGGCATCTCAGTCCCCTGAAATATCTCTTTCATTTCGTTGGCATATGCAATGCAAAACCTAATCTTAAGAACCGCAATGCTTATTTCTTGCAACATATCTCGAGCCATGAGGTTGAGAATGTGAACGAAACAATAGACATGGAACACATCTTCATTGACAATAAGTAACTTTTGATCATTTACCCACCTTTTTATTTCAATAATCAGCTCGTCATTCCCAAAATCATTTTTGGTTGTCATTGACAATAGATTCTTGTCGATGCTCCATTCCGAAGGCAGGTTTTTAGTAAACTCTTGCAAACTTAACTCAACCTGAACATTATCGTCATATTCAACCCTTATGAATCCTATAGTCTTTCTCTCTAGCACCCAATCCTCGTTAATGAAATGCGAGGTCAAACAACAAATTGGCATCTTTGTATCTGACAACCAAGTCATTGACAAACTGACACGGTAGTAAAGCTTACTGAACCAATTTTTCATTTGATCCTGCTCATCTCCGCATGAACCAAGTAAGTTAGCCTCAACTGTATATGGTGGTGGAAGTTCCCACATTGTGGCTGCTGAGGTTGTAGGAAAATGCTCAATAATTTGTTCAGCATTTAAGCAACTCTTTTTTAGATCCAACTCTGAGTTCTTTTCCATAAGATGATTCGAAACTACTGCATCTCTTGACCCTGATTCTTTCTTTCTTCCTGTACTTTCACAACTTCTGGTATGATTCCGAAGGCGTGTGGTCCCACTACGGGAATCTGCTTCTAGTTCCTTTCCGCAGCATTTACAGTTGGCCATAACCTCACCGTTTGGTCCTTTTATCCTTTTGAAGTGATCCCAAACATCAGATCGGTTCTTTCTTAGTTTAGGGTGTGAAGCGACTTTCACATTTTCACCATCACAAGGATGATCACTTTCCTTTTTCCTTTTTACCTAGTATTATAAAGATAAAGTTTACCACACAAAAAACATTTATGGACAAAAAGCTTAATCAAGAATGTAGAGAATGCATCATGAAATCATTCCAAACCTTAGATCTCAGCCTTTTTCGTTCAGCAGGAACGGTTACCTTGATATGATCATCACTAGGAGCAAGTTCGTTGCAACCCTTATGTGCTTGGTCATCCTATCACAAAATACAAAACTATGGAAAAAAAACTTCCACAACAAAAATCTGTAGCAAATGGGGTATCTTAGCCTTAATTATCTGTAGTAATGATCACATAACGAATACGTTAAAATCTATGACTAACCTTCTTTTTTCTATGAACAAGGAAAACATTCATTTTTGTAATTTGTTTGGGAAAATGGAAAACAAGGGCTTTCAAGAACAAATCAATTTTCTGATTAAAAAACGGCACAGCTAAACACCCTTTCCATTTTTCCACCACTACAGGCACCCTTATATTCTTTCAATAAAAAATAGTCCCCAAATGTGAAAAGTTGAGTCTTATAAACAGAAAATAAAATCTGAATAAAATCTTTTACTGATACCTGTTCAATAGTTTCTTCAACCTATAATTTGCTAACTGAATAATCAGTTTAAGTAGTTTCTGACAATTTGTGAAGACTGAATATCATGTCTCTTGTATGAATAACCAATAAAAAAAAGCACAATTTGGGGATGTACCTGTTGAGGAAGACTATCACATCCTACCCCATGGTTGACGAGCAATACTTCATTTACATCTTGATTTAAATCCGTATAAGCTACTTTATCTGTTTGAGTAGAAGGGAGAGTCAATGATGGGATGTCAGAATCTTCACCATCTTGGAAGTCGATGCCAACAACCGAAAGACTTTTACAAAATTGTCGCATATCACGTGTGAGGGTCTTCATCAACTCACCCGGATGTTTTGAATACACTCCCTTAGGAACAAAAAATTGTACTATATAATCTTTCTCACCAGTATGAGAAATCCTTATCTTCATAGTAGCAGTAGTAGCTATAGACACACCCAAGCAGCAGGCTGGTCGTTCAGAAGACACAAAAGTGTTATCGGATTGAAGTGCTTTTTTTGCAAGATTTTGCAACTGCTTTCGATGAGAATTCATATGATTGAGTAAGCTATATGGTTCTACTGCTTCTGCAGATAAGTAGCAATCAATGCGCTCAAGGCTCAATTCTTGTTTCTTTTTATAATTTGCATCAGTCTTTGTTAAGACCTTGTCCATTGGAGTCCATGTCATTGCTAATGGAAATTGATGCTTTTGACAAACTAACCATACGACGTCAATTAAAGCAACTGTCACGTTCAAGTACTGCAAGAATTGGGAAAGAGTGGAAGAAAGACAACTTTATTAGGAGCAACATCAGTACCTACATAATCTTCAAATGGAACACACAAAAAACACTAACTCTATAGATTGATTATATTCTTATTATTAGTGAGGTACACATCTACTATCCTTGCTTCCAACATTTTGATTGTTCATATACAAATGGGAATGATCTGAAGCTAGTTGGTTGAAGATAAAATGTTTCTCTAGAGGTTACTTTAGCAACAGTACTCCGTA
>JAYMTN010001574.1:0-12573 GCA_036897425.1 Erodium trifolium
AGGTAACGACTTCACTTTCACGTAAACGTCTTCTCAATCCTCGTAAAAGAAAACACACAAGTAGAGTAGCAAGAGAAGAAGATTCGATTGCTTATTTCATGGGATTGGGGATTGGCTCCATTTTTTATTATACTCTTCTCACTCACTCTCACTTTGTCTACAAATCTCAATAGACTCTTGCTCAGCCTCTCAGCTGTTAGCAATGTCGACCTCGCCTTCGGACCAAACGTCAAGCTCCGGCGCCGGCACCGGAAATTCGTTGAATGAGGTGTTGGAGAGTATATTCTCGTACAACGGCAACGTTATGCTGGCCGCGATAATCTCGTTGCTTCTTGTGATCCTTTTTGTGCTGCTGCTCCACCTCTACGCCAAGTGGTTCTTGGCCCAAGCTCGCCGGAGGCGGCGCCGGAGCTCACTCTCCGTGACCCACCTCCTCGGCCCGACCCGGCTCCACCATTTCCACACGCTCTCCATGGAGTCCGCCGGCGATCCTCCCGCCGGGAAGGGGCTGGACGCGTCCGTCATCGCCTCCATTCCTCTGTTCGTGTACGGCTCCGGGGAGCGGGACGAGCTCCGGCAGGAATGCGTGGTCTGCTTGAGCGGGTACGAGGTCGGAGACGTCGGGAGACAGCTGGCGAAATGCGGTCACGCTTTTCACGTCGAGTGCATCGACATGTGGTTGCAGTCCCACTCCAGCTGCCCGATCTGCAGATCTCCGGTCGTCCCGCCGCCGTGTCAGGACATCGTCAAACCGGCCGCCGATAATGATCTTAATAATTCTCAGGTCAGTGATGACGTGGCCGATGACGTCACGGACAGCTCCGACGGATCAGTGGAGATTGTGATTGACAATGTTGGGGATCAGGGCCGATCTGTGGACGAGACCCGTCCTGACGGCGAATCCGACGGTTCTGCTGCAACGACAACAACAACACCGTCGTGCTCTTGTTCGTGTTCCTGCCTGACCCAATTGCCTTCGCCGGCGACAACATTGGGAAGCTCGTTGAAGAGAATGATGAGCTGCAAAATCAAATCGGAACGGAAGGTTCACCCATGACTGAGCCATGTTATTTTCTTTTGATTTATTTCATCAGTTTCAGTGGCAGTTGTATAAATTACCCAATTCTATATCTTTCTTGGTCGATCTCTGCTTAATCTCGGTCGAGTTGTAATTTAATTGTCTTAAACTGAAGGAAATTAAGAACAAAATTACAAGTGTGAATGAGGAGATTGTTGAATGATGAAGGTGGACAGTGAATGTGTAGCTGAGGTGATGGTCTGTCTCTTTGTGTTTCTGACAGTCAGAGTCAGAGTCAGACATTTATGTCATGGATGGTTACAGAACATAACATAAAAACATGAACACAAATCACACAAACAGGTCAAACCAGACCCAAATGAGTGGGCATGGTCAATGGTCTGTGGTCAACAACTTCAGCGCTAGGCTACGATAGGTCGAGGTCCAAGTAAAGTGAGCATTGAGCTTTTACTTGCATGGAATCAATTCACATTATGTGTCTACACAACTAATTCGTAAAACACTTTCCCGAGCATAAACTCGGAACGTATAGTGTGTTAGAAAACGAGAAAATTGCGAGCCCTACGATGTGGCGTCGGTCTTATAAGGTTCAAATTTATTATTTTGTGGATCGGATTCGTAAACATGAATTGGATATATGAGGTTCACGAATTGCGGACAACCATTAAGAAACTGGGGTGTCCACAATTTATAGTTATTAGGTTGATATTGTTTAAAAACAATTACTCATTCAATATCCTAATAAATTCCCATTGGCTTAAATATAATTATGTAAATGAAGTTTTTCTTATTTAATACATTCCTTAACATTATGTTATATTATTGTTTTTTTGAGGTAAAATTAAGATAACAAAATAAAGAAGTATATGTAAAATTAATCATGGTCCCGGCGGGGCTCGAACCCGCGACCTTCGGCTCATAAGACCAACGCTCTAACCAACTGAGCTACGGGACCAATTTGTTAGTTTTATTCATTCTGTTATTTCTTACTTCTATTTGGAAACAATTAGTAACTCACCCTTGCACTTTATATGAATTGAACTAACAATTAATTAATAATCTTAATAGATAGATAGAAGGAAAGTTCACACCCCCACGTAACACCCATGTCTCGTGTTATTTCTCGTTCATGCCCTCTTAGTCTGCACTTTGATCCTTGCTCTTTGCCTTTTTTGTACTTACTTCGTTTGTTATCGTTATCCATCTGAACTATTTTTGGGTCCGTCAGGTGGATGTAGTGGACTCTTGCACAATGTGTCAGGTGGGTATCGAATAGGAGATTCACTTTTTGGTATCTTGCCCTGTAGCGGTCGAATGTTGGCGGCCTCGTGCTCCCGTCCTATGATGACAACATGGTAGACTGGCTCCGCGACATCCTCACACTGAAAACCAGGATTAAGAATGTGTGGGAAGAGATCATGCCGACAACACCATCTATAAAGCACACGACGTTGGTTCTCAACTTATAGGGTGGCATGAGGCAAGAGTTAGACACAAGATCCTTCAGGCACGCCCTAACTCGATCGTGTAGGGCGTGGCTACCCAGTAAGTAAACCCATCTCCGGGATCGATGGCGATCAACACTGATGAAGCCCTATTTGCCAAACACAGGGCAGGTGGGGACAAAGTAGGCATGCAAGGATGACTCGAGCCCTATTTGCATTATTTTTACAAATTGTGTCTCCAAACAAGAAGCCCAATCAATTTATACTTGTATATACTTTTCTTAATTTGCATCTTCCATTACATGGTTTTAAAAGAAAAGAAAAAAACCTATTATCTTTACATTAGAGAAAATATTTGTTTGTCTTTAATTACAAGTTGTTATAATTCCTTACTTTAAAGGAAATTTTTCTACAAACATACAATACTTGAAGGACATAATCTGCAAATATATAATAATATTTTAAGGACATTTTTGGCAAAAAAAATCCTATATTAGTGTAAGAGTAAAAGTGATATTTAAAAAATAATAATCAACTGTGTAGGGCTTAGTGGGCCTTCACGTCCTCGGTCTCAGCCCAATTGAACATTGTGGACTCTACGCGCGTATTCGAGCTTCTCATGGGCCATACGGGGGTAATTCAGTAAATGAAGTTCTTACATTCGAGTTGTCCGTGTTCGAACACGTATCATCGTATCCTCTGATTCAATTCGGAACAAAATGGATAATCATACAAATTGACGAGTTGAGAGGCATGTTCGGTGACTTTGTCTGGCTCTGGAAGAAGTGGCAGTGACACACCAAGTTGCAATGTCCGTTATCGACCATAATCTCTTCTACTTATGCTTCTGTAAATCATCGCCACATGTGTCAATTTCTCCAAGTGTTTGATTTTTCAATACCGATTCTCACCATCCACTTCTTCCCTCGAGAATCGGCACCTCCTAGTTTCATGGGTTTTGCTTCAATTCGACTTTCGTGCCTCTCCAATTCATCTGAATCCTAATTTTGTCATCTGGGTTTCTCATGGAATTTCTAGGAGGCAGAGGAGAGATTTTGCAGCTGTAGCCGAGATTCGAAGCTCTGAAATTCATCACTCCAGCTGAGGCTTCAGGGTAATTTCGACCCTTCTGATTCTATTTCCACTTTTCCCCGCGCTGAAGCAACATACAGTTTCTGAATTTTTTTCGAAATTTTCTCAGCAACCAAACGGTGGGTAAGCGTTGTATTGGGAAATTTTCATGGCTACCGCGTCTGCAAGTGGTTTTGCATCTTTGAGAGAATTGGGTATTAATATTACCTGTTTTCAATCTCATCGGCATCGAATTTCCGCTCCCCAGATTCGTTGTTATGTCAAATCTTGCTTTAGAGTCTCGGCCTGTATTGACAATCACCAAACCTCCATTTTCACTTGTGCAAAATCAAGCCAAGGTCGAGAATTTAGGCTCTATAGTAATTCTGTTGAGCTGGACCAGCTGCTGGCTAGTGATGATGAAGAGGAAATGAGCCAGGGGCTTTACGATGCAATTGAGGAATTGGAGAGGATGGCTAGGGAGCCTTCTGACATTCTAGGTGAGATGAATGACCGGCTCTCGGCTCGAGAATTGCAATTGGTATTGGTGTACTTTGCCCAGGAGGGTAGGGACTCGTGGTGTGCACTCGAGGTATTCGAGTGGCTCAAGAAGGAGAACAAGGTCGATAACGAAACTATGGAGCTCATGGTTTCGATTATGTGCAGCTGGGTTCAGAAGCTGATTGAGGAGAAACACGATGTTAGTGATGTGGTTGACCTTCTTGTGGACATGGATTGTGTTGGTTTGAAGCCCAGTTTTAGTATGATAGAAAAGGTGATATCTTTGTATTGGGATATGGCGGAGAAGGAAGGGGCTGTTTTGTTCGTGAAGGAGGTGATGAGACGAGGAATTGCTTACTCCATCGATGATTCGGATGGACATAAAGGAGGCCCAGCTGGGTATCTCGCTTGGAAGATGATGGTATGATATCATTACCAATTATAATTCTCGCTTATTATGGTATTTATTGTTACTTCATTGGGAATTAGGTACGTTTGGCTTCGAGATGGTTGCTTTTCTGAGATCATATAGGCACAGTTGAATTTACTTCATATGTTCCTTGGTTTTGTAGTCTTTGATGCTAAGGTTGCTTTGTGAATATCATGTGAGGAATTTTTAATTTCTTTCTGTCAGGTTGAGGGAAATTTCAGTGGTGCGGTCAAATTTGTAATTGATCTTAGAGAGTCCGGGTTCAGGCCTTCAGACTACGCTTATTTCATCGCTATGACGGCTGTAGTCAAGGAGATGAATGAGTTGGCTAAAGGTTTAAGGAAGCTGAAAGGTTTTGCAAAGTCCGGCTTGATAGCTGTGCTGGATATGGAAAATGTCGAGCTCATAGAAAAGTATCAATCCGATCTTTTAGCACACGGGGTACGCTTGTCCAGCTGGCTCATTCAGAACGGGAGCTCCACAGTTCTGAAGATGGCTCATGAGAAGCTTCTTGCTATGTACATATGCGCTGGGCGTGGAGTCGAAGCCGAGAGGCAATTGTGGCAGATGAAGCTCATGGGCAAGGAGGCTGATAGGGATCTTTATAACATCGTTTTAGCCATCTGCGCCTCCCAGAAAGAGGGTAATGCTATATCGAGGTTGCTCACAGTATTGGAGGTCGCAAGCTCTCTTCAGAAAAAGAAGACATTGTCTTGGCTTTTGAGAGGATACATTAAGGGAGGACATTTTAATGATGCTGCGGACACAATCATTAGAATGCTTGATTTGGGTCTCTACCCGGAGTATATGGACCGGGCGGCCGTTCTGCAGGGACTGAGTAAGAGGATCCGTCAATCTGTGAAGATTGAAACTTATCTGAATGTCTGTAAACGTCTCTCTGATGCAGATTTGGTCGGCCCTTGCCTCATATACAAGTACATAAAGAAGAACAAGCTCTGGATCATACAGATGATTTGAAGAACTCTACTTGTTCTGCTTCGTGGGAGCTAATTTTGTATAGCTTAGTGCACTGTTATAGGATTATATAGTATATGTATCATGTTCTTGGGGTTCTTACCCCTGTGTATAATTGTTTGCCTTTACACAAACAATGAGTCTACAACACTATGTATCTAGTCAAGTACATATAAAAGCCAGAGGCACGTTTTTATCTGTATTTCTCAACAATATCACACACTTAATTGATTTTCATGATGTAATGAGATCTTACAAACACTTATCCATATGGATCAATCAGGAACAAATAAAAGAATCGGCAGAGTAAGGTAATAGCTTGGCACCAAGCTCAGCTTGCTTCTGCAGACATGATTTCAAGTTCTGCCCACCAAAGGGGAGATAATTTAGGTGTAACTCCATCAGGACCCATTGCTGTGATCTCTTTCAGCCTGGCTGTGACCTCCTTCATGGCCGGTCTCTGCTTCGGATCAGAATCGACACAGTCCTTGATCACTTGAATTAGCTTCTCGAGCGCGTCTTTCTGAAAAGATCTTAGAGTTGGATCAACCATTTCTACCAAGGGTTGCTCACCTCTCAGATATTTGCCCACCCAATCTGCAAGAGAGTCTGTATCCACCGAGTGAGCGACCTTGCCTGTTATCATCTCGAGCAAGATCACTCCGAAGCTGTAGATATTGCTCTTTATGTGTGCTGACGGGGCTTCTGAGAGTTCTGCTGAGTCATGCCCCTTCTTTTCTTCAGTGAAGTCATTCCGGAAACTGAAATCTGATATCTTTGCAGCATAGTCTTCTGTCAAGTATACAGATGAAGATTGCAGGTTTCTATGGGTTATGGGTGGTTTCAGCTGGTGCATATGCTCAAGGCAGTACGCTATGCCCATAGCTATCCGTAGTCGCATCCCCCAGTCCAAGTGTTCTGCTTCAGTTACTGCAATATCCAGAATGAGTAATAGTTCAAAAAACATAAAGCTGTGGCATTACCACAGTCAATGCAGTGCAAACTAAAAGCTATGGAATTGCTTAGGATGTCAAGTTTTTTTTAATACCTAATATGGTCATACTGCATGTTAGGGCTGTATTTGTAGAGCCTAAAACTGATTAAGGAAAATGATTTCTAGTTCCTAGAGCTAAAGGGTATTGAAAAAAATGCAATTATAATTGATATGTAAATGCATAAGATGACCAAATGAGCCATATAAACCACAAGAGATTGATATATAATCTTACAAGTTCAACTGAAACTTCCAAGTTTTGAGATCCAGTGGAAATCATTTGTCCTTCAATGTTTCAAATTAAATTCAAGGTGGATCTAGATGTGACTATAGTAGATGTGACATGTGACCAAATTAATCAAGGCTGCATTGAAACCCATCACTCATGATCTTTGAAGGGTAGTTAAAGGGCTTACCATGGAGATGCTCAAAGAGTGTTCCATTTGGTGCATACTCAAAGACCATCATTCTTGTGAAGGGCTTCTCTTCTTGACAGTACCCAATAAGGTTCACAAAATTCTTGTAGTTCACTTTTGATAACGTGTGTATCTGAAAACGTAATCAGGAAAGAGAGTTAGGGTCTTCACTTTTGAGACTAAGCAAATAGATAATATTTGGTTCCCAAGTACCTTCTTTCTGAACTGGGATTCTAATTGTTTTGACCAATCCTTAGGGGAAGTCACTGCACTAGATGTCACAGCTATTTCAACCCCACTTGAAAGGGTGCCCTTATAGATGGTTCCATCTGAAAAAGAGCCAATTATATTACTGAAATCTTCACAAGCTGCTTGAAGTTCTGATCGCTTGAGCTTTGGAACACCTGAAATGCCAAGTCTTGCATATGAGCATAAACAAAACGTTATATAATTAGAAAACTAAAATGCTTCATTTTTAGGAGAAAGAAGGATGACCTGATACAAATGCTTTCTGAAGCTGCCCACTTAAACCAGTAGCCCAAGGTTTGACAGTAGCCACCTTAGTGCTTCTAAAGAAGATAAAGACAAAGGCTGTAATCAAAATGAAGGAGATCCCCCCAAGAATACCAGTCCAGATTAGAATTTTGTGATGCTTAATCAACTTGGAATGCTTATTTGTAACTTGGTTTGGGATTGAGCCGGGGGGGCGAATAGGATCCCCAATGAATTTTGGAGGAGTAAAGACAACAATTGTGGGATAAGCAGTTGGTGCTTCTACAGGTGAAGGTGATTCTGAGGGAGAAGATCGTGGAGATTCAACAGGAGATGGTGATGGGGAGTATGATAGTGTTGGTGATAAAAATGGGGAATCAGGAGGTAATGCAGATGGTGAAATTGGAGAAGTAGATGGTGAAGACGACAGGTAAGATGATGGCAATGAAGAGAGCGCCTGCCAAATTGATGATTTGGCACCCTTCTGTTGATCTTCAGTCATTTTGGCTTTGAATGGATTTGGGATGCCTGCCACTTGCAGCTTCCTGTGGTGAGCCACATACTTGGCTTGGAAAGTGTTCCTGACATAGCAAACAGAATTTTTCTTGAAGCATATGTATGAACTAATTAGCCATACTATTTAATCACGCCATTAGGCAAGGACACAAGATGTTCAAGCTAGGTTGGAACTTCCAGATTAAACAGTGGCACCTGGTACTTATTATCATCTCATATGTAAGGATTTCAGTAACGAGAAATAGATCTAGGTTCTCCAGCTTCAGATTTAAGAATTTAAGGCCTCTCTCTTTTTCCAATATTTGGTTTTTTGTTACACTTTCATTCTCATTCTCATTGTAGTTGCTTCAAGTAACTTATAACTTCAATTCTCCCACAATATTGTTCTACTAGCTAGCTATCTATAACATTTTCAAGCTCACCATCAAGCACCACCCAATTTCCCAAATCATTAATTTAAAGTATCACTTGCTTACCGAGTTAGCTGGTTCTCATCTGCCTGAAATTCGGAAAGCGTCTTAAGCTGATAGAGCTCAGGAGAAATGCTACCAAGGAATTTGTTGTTGTCAAGTAATCTGCAACAAGATTCAATATATGTTTAGTATAAAAGAATAAGAGAGCGAGAGTAAAGAACATAAACAGTTCTAGGGGCAAACTCACATGGTGGTAAATGACATGTAGTTAAGAGAATTAGAAAGAAATGCCCCAGTAAAGTTATTATATCCCAAGTCCAACAGTTCCAGATCCTTCAGCTCTCCAATCTCATTAGGAATGTCCCCGAATAAAGAATTGTTGCGTAAAATGCTGCAAAGAAGCAAAAATATTCAAACTCGCTGTGTATAAAAAAGCTAGATCCAAAGAAATTCAAGTGCAGGATCATGTGTAAAGATCAGGCAATATGAACTTACATAGATTTTAAATAACCAAGTTCCCCAAGTTCAGGACCGAGTGTTCCATGAAGACATAGATCTCTTAAATTCCTGAAAGAAAAACATACTTTACTTCAATCATTGGACATTAGATAGCAAATTGAACTTTAAATAACAAATGCAACTGCAAGGATCACCCCATAAACACATGTTTCTGCAAAAATGCCAACCACCTCCATGGCTTCACCAATTATACATAAATAAAACTATAAGAGATTAACCAGGTCAACCATAGCTCAAATTTCTTCTTGAACTCAGAACATTGCTGACATTCAGAAGGTACTGTTTGTGGTTTACAGTCAACAGAAAGTTTTCAAACAAGCAAAAACGCAAACACATTGTGTGCATGGAAGAGACACTCACAAGACAACGACTCTTCCTTCACAACATTCAACTCCAAACCACAAACAACAATCCACATCTCCACCACGGACATTCCAATTCGACAAAGCCCCAAACGGATCCTCCACAATTCTCTCTCTGAATCTCAACAACGCCAAACCTGCATCAACCATCAATTCATCCTCAGCAATTCGTTCCAATTTCTCCATCAAGTCGAGAACAGTATAGACATGAGGTAATCAGCTGCAGGTAGCAGTTCTCACATACCTTCGCTGTTCAGAGACGAGCAAGAGCTCAGACTTACGAGAAGTTGCAGCAACAAAACCGCCGCGCGGCGGCTGAGCCGGTACCATCGCCACCGCTCTTCCATGGATTTCGCTGTTAAAGGAAATGCGTACAGTTATCTCTAAGGATTATCAGCTTCTCAGTTCGAAATGATGAATTGGAAGAGATATAGAAAACGAAAATAAAAAAATGTTGCAACAACTGTCTAGGCTGTGCTTTGGTCTTCAACTGCAAGTGCAAGCCGAGAAGGAACCGCGTGTAAAATTAAATCGGTGATTTATTTAACTGAATAATAATTAGATAAACCCAAATAAACGTACCGGCAGCCGAAATTTCGGTGTCCGGCAAACCGGGGTGAGAATTGAAATCGGCGCTGCGATTTTTAGACACACTCACTCTCAGGTAATCGCTGGCTTGGCTTGTCGTGTTGCAGCCAACCTCTCTTCATTTATAGCGCCGTCCAGTTAGACGGCACGTGTTGCTCACGTGGGAATTGAGTTTGCATTCGCATTTACATACGGGTAGGCCATGAAGCCATGTGCTCTGTGTGAAGCCTTCAATTCACGGTTTATTTAAGAACTATTTTTGCAGCAACGATTTATGTATGTGGAGGTCTACCTTCCACGTTATCATGTATCATGCCCTTAGTTATCATCCTCAAACATGTGCACATAAGCACAAGAGTATCTGTTATGGGTCGATTTTATCTCACGAGATTGTTTAGTCTCTCGAAAATTTGAAATTAGTGTAAATAAAATAGAGCTAGATCTTTTTCAACAATGAATCTGATGGTGCGTCATAGGCTATCTACAATTCTGTCGATACTGACAGAAACGATGATAGACCCGATTTTACGTAGACGACTTTGACTATCGAATTAGGGGTCGGCACATGGTCCGATTCTGCGAAAGGAAACAACCAATTGATGGAGAATCCGCCACCCGAAGTGGTGTCGTTACAACGAGTTCGGTGAGGCGGGTAGCATTTCCAGTTTCGTACTTTTATTTTCCATACGACGTATCATTTATATAAAAACTATCGGCTTATCGGATAATTTTCTGTTCAATGAATACTTTACGTTAGAGGCATTTTGGTACCTTTGGGATGTTGATCCACTAGACTTGGATCTATTACCACACCGTCTACACGTTGCAATAAACAACTTAATTACGGGAAAAAATATCAATTATATCATTAATAGACCGATTAAAGTCTATTCCACCATCGACACTCTTCACATATCGTTCCACATGTGTTCAGTGATATGAACATTCGACTTTATGATTAATGTTATGTTTAATTTTATAACCTAACTTTTAAAAGATAGATACTTAGAGGTGTGATGGTGACAAAATTCAAAATCTATTGAATAAAATATCACCCATGATTATCAAGAGTATTGTATGTGTGTTGATAAGGGTACAAGATATGATATGAAGGTTTGGATTGAATACACAATGATGGTGATGGTTGTCCATATGTAATGCAAAATCAATCATCATGTCATGTATGTGTATGTATGTTCATGAGGTCTACTTTATCATATCATGGCGTGCAAGGCAAGACGTAATAGAAAATGAAGTATGGTCTTCCATGATAAGGACAGAGCAATAGTAGGGATATGTTGGCGCCCGTGAGTGTGAACCATTAACTATTTTTCAATGTGACATAAAACATTCGAGACAAAGCACGAGATTAAAGATGTTCAGATATGATAATATTGTCGTGAACATAACTTAACTCGAGTAATATAGAAATAGAATTTATATCAGAAATTGACGTTCTAACACGATGATTATATTTTGATACAATCTAACTCATTTTAATGTGTGAGGTGAGAAATGTTGTCGATCTGGGTTAGTTTTTCATAAATGTTTGAATAGGGGTGAGTGAGTGAGTGATTTGGTTCCTCAAAGTCACTACTAATAGCATTAATTAAGTAGATGGAGTTGGTGTAGCCGTGTAGGTGCGGGTGGGAAACTCTTCACCTTTATTATTGATTGTGGGCTCATTTGATCCCCATTTTACAAAGACCACCTAACCTCTCATGGGGTCACTCGATAATGCCCCTTCACCTACGTATTCATTGGGCCCACAGTCAGCCCAAATACAACCAGACGTATTTCCTTCCTTCCAAACAATCTGGGCTATGACCCATTAACCTGTGACTATTGGTTGGGCCACATTCTAGTGCCTTTTGTCGGCCCAATTTTCTATTTTCTGATCATCAGAATCAATAACACCATGAAACCTAGGATCATAAGGGCCCAGTCAAGGAATATGCCAGGAGATGGGAAGTACTCAAAATTAGGTGTGGGCAAAAAAATCCGCACCATTGTACTTCGACTATATTCGTCATCAGTCATCGGAAAAACTAGAACCATCGATTTTTAGCAAAAAATCGTTGAATCGGAGGAGAATTAATCGGAAAACGGTCTAAAATCTACTGAATCGGCAATCTGTGAAATCGACCGGACTCCAGGCACAACCCTTTGAGTCAAAACTGCCCAATTTTTTTTGATTGGGAAAGAAAATTTAAACTAAAACCTCTCCCGAGGTGAAAGAGGAGTACAAAGAAAGATTCAGCTACATACTACAAAAGGAAACCAACTTGATACAAACTCGAACGATGACATGACAGCTCAGCCTCATGACTATCTCAACAAGGGGAAGGGGTATGCAATAACCTAGATTTAACAAACTTTAAGCACAGAAAAAAGGTCTAATACCCTAAATGTCATTGTGCCCTTCCTGTCCTTATTTCGTTGTTATTCGGTTTCATTGCTTTCCTTCCATCTCGCTCAGGTGATGCCCCTTTTTTAGTAGAGGTTTACTTGATCTCTGTCTCCTTTGCTTAAGTGTCGTTGTGCCCTTGTCGTTCTTATTTCGTTCCTGTTCGGTTTCATCGCTTTCCTTTCATCTCGATGATAAGGGCTCGCCGGTTTACAGGTGTTGACCGCCGACTAGTGGTTTGGGCGATTACTCCTATTGGTTGATTCCTTCAACTTCAATTTAGGGTTCAGTGATTTTGGTGGGTATTGCCTATTGAATCTTTTTTTATCGTTTGCGGTGTTGGCCGTCGGCTTTGTAAGGACCGCTCCTGGTCAACGCCGGTCAACTCGCAAAAATAGTGAAAAC
>JAYMTN010001575.1:0-12572 GCA_036897425.1 Erodium trifolium
AAAATGGAAGAATCTTAATCAAAATACTAATAAAAATATCATCGGCCAAGTAATTATTTGATAATGAAATAATTAGAATTAGTGAAGAAATCAAAAATAGCCAGAAGAGGGAGGAATCTTGGAGACCCACAAGAAACAATAATTTATAATTTATTGCCAGGAAATATCGTTATAACTAATAATAGCTCTCCTCTTGATAGTTATAATGATAGAGAAAGAGAGTACATTTGAAGCAAAGCCAAAACAATGACTGTTGTTGCAAGAGCAAGGAAGGCCCAATAAATAAATAAATAAATGAAAATAAAAAATGTGACAAGTCCAGGTTGTGTGCTTATGAAAAAGATGCTCCACCTCATCAAGCCTCCTTCCTAGGAGAGACAAAGGAGAAAAAGACAAAAATACCCCCAATGTTTACAAAAACTATGCTGAAACAGCTCCACCAATATGACCCATCTCTCCCAAGTCACAAGTTTGGCTAGTTTTTGAGTTTGTTGGCCAATCCTTATTCTCACCCACAACACCAACCATTTCATTCAAACCTTCCTAACCAACCCAAAAGCAAACAAGCCCCTTGAAATAGACACCAAATGCACTCCACACCCTCACTTGTCTCATATAGCCCTCTTTTGCATTTGGTGATCCACTTCCATTTCTTCTCTTTTATCCTCCTCCTCCTCCTCCATTGCTCATGGCTCTAATGGAGAAAGGGAGAGCCTCGGCGGGAAGCATCTTTAGACGATCAATCTACACGTTTCTCCAGAACTACCCCTACTTAAGCTCACACACTGCGTTCATCGCGCTCCCCTTCTCCGCCTCCATCCTCCTCTCTCAGTCATTCCTCGCCTCCTCCTCCAGCGTCTTGCCTCTCATCTACGGCCGCCTTCAGGCCCTCTTCATCGCGGGGGGCTTTCCCCCCTCCGAGTTGTTCACCTTCCTCAGCCTCAAGCTCTCCCAAACCATCTCCTCTTCAATCCTCACCATCCCCTTCGCCCTCACCTTCCTCCTCTTCGCAAAGGCCTCGATTCTAAGCACACTCCGGACCCATGATCGCCATGGGAAGGCAAGGCCAAGACCCGAATTCGCTCTCCCTTCCCTCTCCTCGGTGATGTCCCTCTACATTCCCCTCCTCCACACCTACCTATGGAACTCCCTCCTCATCATCTCCGCCAGTGCCACCGCCTTCTCCATCCTCTTCTTCGCCTTCAACCTCCTCCAAGGCCTCGCCTTCGACAGCCTCCCCCTCCTCCTCTCCTCCGCCGGAGCTGTCCTCTACTCCGTCATTCTCGCCAACGCCCTCATCATCTCCAACCTCGCATTGGTCCTGTCCGGGGTCGAGGGGCGAGGAGGCTACATGGCGATCCTCAAGGCTTGTGTGCTCATCAGGGGAAGGACCACCACGGCTCTTTCTCTTGCGGTTCCCATCAGCTTAGCCATGGCTGGAATCGAGGCCCTGTTCCAATTCAGGATCGTCCGACCTCACCATCACCATCATCAAAACCCCAACTTATTCGTCGCTATGGAGCCCCTCTTCATCTCCTACCTCTACTCAATTTTCGTGGTGCTCGACACCATTGTCAGCTACATGTTCCTCAAGAGCTGCAACAATCAAGAAACAACAGAATTGTTCAGCCACCAGGTCGAGTATGCGGATGAAGAAATGGGCATGACTTGCGGAGACGACACGGTCAAGCCTTCAAAGGAACTGCCATAGAGATCGATGCCGTGCTATATAATGTACAGTCATTAGTATGCTTTTGGTCCTTCAACAGAAATGGACAAGATGTAAAGAGACAGAGGATGAGCAACCTCAACAACAAGGTGGACAAAACATATGAACAACTTTCTTTTTTTCTTTCTTGTCACCACTTGTTTTTACTTGTTAGATTGAGAATTCAATCCATTTAATTCTAAAGTGGATGAGTTATGGTGTTGGAATATATTTATGAAAGAAATAAATTAAATGAAAGCAAACAAAATTGGATTGAGACATGTGATCAACTTTCTTCTCTTCCTCATGTGTTGATTTTACTTTAAACTAATACAAGTCAGAGTTTATTTGGTCATTTTGTTTATTTGTTTTGAATGGATTATTGTAAATATTATAGTTAGATGGTGAACATATAAAAGTAAAGGGAACAATTAAAATATTAGATGGTGTCACATGTGGATCCTTTCTTCATAGTTAAACAAAGCTTCAATCATCAATATTGGAGTTGACCATTTGCCAATAATAACCACTACTAACTTGCAAAACTGAGAAAGTTGTATTTGCTTCACATCTTAATTAAGTAATCGTTATTTAATCCTCAATTATCAAAAATATAATTTCATTATAACAACTTGGATAATAGGGGCGTGAAAGAGCGTGATGAAAAGGACAAACAAAATTAAATTCTTAATTTTGTAACATTATAACATATGAAAGTAAACTCAATCACTGTAATCTTCATACTTAACTTTTACGACTAGTTCCATAATCGCAAAGAGATCCATAATGGTTTCTGTTATATTCATTTGATATCAATGACCCGTATTTGTAGGTATAGTAGTTACAGAATATGGTGAACAAAATCACCGAACAGTCGACAAACATTAGTGTACGTAAATTACAAAATAAAGAATCTCACATTTATGAGATTTGGTTAGCAAACCCTCTGCAAATATTTGTTTTGTTAATAGGGACGCGTTCAAGTAGTGGTCGAGCCAATTTTTTCCAATGAGGGATACCGAATTTTTTCAATGATGATACGTGACGGTAAAAATAAATTGAGAGGAGCACAGCTATGAAATTAGAAGGAATTAAAAGATATTTTTGAAAAAATAGAAAAACAAATAATAATTTTTCAAAAAAAAAATTTGAGGGGAGGCACGTGCCTTCTCTGAGACCCATGTGACTCCACCACTACACTCAAGTGAACTTGAGAGCCTGAATTCCATTTAGAAGCAGAGAGCTTTGTGTACGGTAGTTTTTCATCAAAACTCCTTATTTGCTTAGGAGTCCAATGGATTCCAATCCACCAAGGCTCATGAGGATCGAAGGATTCCATAATGGTTGGTTTCTTGACTTTATTCCTTCCTCTTGGAATTCAGGGGGTTAATTTTGGTTGTAATGTTCCTTGAAACGAATTGTCTGAATTCAGATATGAAATTATTGACATTGCTTTGGTGGGAGGATGTTGTTCGAAGGTGTCTCGCCTCGATAGATTTCTAATTTCAAATGAGGTTCTTGCATCTTTTGATCAGTGGAAGCGGTTTAGTTTACACTGAGGTATTCCAGCTCATAGACTCATCGTTTTGGTGTCGGAGGTTATGGACTATGGGGCCGTCCTTTCCCTATCTGGTTTGCACCACTGTGGAGCACAGTTTATTTTAGGGCCTGCAAACCACTATTTTGCACAGTCAGCATACAGTTTGATCCATTGTACATGCTCTTAGTTGAGTCAGCATCTTGCATTTTGCATTTTGCATTTCTACTACTTTGAATAATCTAGATTCATCAAGATCTGATGGAGTTTATATCATGGGGTTTACCTTGGTGTTCCTGCTCAGGTCTTAAAATTAATTTTCATAAGTCTCGTGCAATTGAATGGGAGGACAATGTCTCAGGACGAAGTTGTGAGTGTAGTTGGTGTTCTGTAGGGTCTCTCCATTTAGGCTTCAGTTTGGGAGCTAACCCTAAGCTGAAGTCAACTTGGGATCCATTCTTGTCTTATTTCAAGGATGCTTTGGCCTTATGGCAAGCTCGTTACTTATCTTTGGATGGACGAATAGTTTTGATAAAGTCTAACCTTGGAGCTTTGCCTTTGTTATCTATGGAATTTTTTAAAGTGCCAAAGGGAGTGGTGTTTGAAATGGAGGCTTGGAAATGTATTTTCCTTTGGAGGGCTGCAGGAGATGGTAGGGTCTTTTGCCAGGTAGGATGGGAAAAAGTTATTCAACCTAAAGAGCAAGGTGGACTTGGCATTCAGGAGTTGGAATAAATGAATTACAGTTTACTTGCTAAGTGGTGGTGGCGTTTCGCTGGCGAAAAGGACTCTATGAAAGAGAGTTATTTGTGTGAAGCTCAGGTGGGGATTAGGCGAGTGGGACTTATATAAGGTTGATAGGAGTGGGAGCTCTTTCCTGTTTGGTCACATTCATGCGCTAGCCAATGATGTACGGCTTTAGGGGATGTTTGGTGACTAGGGGCTTGAGTGGAGGTTAGGTTTGGGTGACTCTGGGAACATTGGTGCCTAGGCACAATAGCCTTGCGCTATAAGTATCCTTTCTTTTCTTATTGGCCTCTCAAAAAGGGTGGAAAGGTGGCATATTTTTTGTGATGAGGCGTGTTGGTTTGTTAAGTTTTGAATGGATTTGAGACCCTGGGAAGAGGATTGCTTCTGGGAGTTGGTTGAGGATTTGCGGTTTCTTCTAAAGCTTCTGCTTCTATGGTATGGACAATCTAATAGTCGGGCTTCTCGGTCAGCAATACCTATACTCTTCATTTAGTTTCTCCGGGCATGAAGTATCAGTGGGCAGACTTACTTTGAGTAGAGAACAGCCTGCCCAAGTTCTACACCTTCTTGTGGCTTTCGGGTCATTAGGCTATACCCACATCATGCTTCTTGGAGGATCAATGCGTCTCTTTATCATTGTAGTGAATGTTTTTCCTTTTTGCAGGTCGGGGTTTGAGGATACCAGCCACATTCTCCGGCATTGCCGATGTTTAAGTGTTTCTAGGGACGGACGATGGTGTGGTGGTCGTGTTCTTGGACCATGCCAAAATCGATGGGGACTTGGTTTGTTCCTGGCATGGGATGGGCATTCGTCGGTGGCGGCGAGTATGGATGTAGAGGGGTATGCGATGTTGTGGCAGTTGTGGTTACTTGGGAACTCGGTTGTTCTCAAATTCTTTATGGAGCCCTTGGAGATAGTTTTTCTCAAAACTCATCATTACACCTTTGGCATGGCTTAAGAGGCTTTCTTGCTGCAGCAGGGGATATCTTTTGAGTACTGAAAGTCTTATCCAAGAAATTGCATCAAGACTGGCAAGGGAGGGAGAAATCATATTCATAATTTTTTTCTAGGATTTAGGGTGGGAGGAGGGTTGTGCCAGACTCTTTCTTCTTGTTTTGTTATGTGCTTTGTTTTTGGGTCTCCTATTAGGGGACTCGGGCTATTTGCTTCTTCTTGTATCAATCAATTGAGTTATAAACTTGTAATATCAGTGCTTTTGAAAAAAAAAAACATAGTGTTATAATAACTTATAGCTCTTTTGTTTTTGCTTTTTCGGGATGAGAACCACTTCTCATAGGTATATTTGATGGCTTATTCCTCACATTTGAGTTTACTTTTCCATTATAAAGCAACTTTTTAGCCTCGTTCAATTCTTTTTCCTTTTTTATCCTTTTCTTTGCAAGAAGACGTTATGGATGTTAGGAATGGATCTTATAATTGATTGTATTCATTGGTGTTTTATGCCGAGTCTACACTTCAGCTTGTTTAATGATGGCTCAATTGAAAATTGGCTTTCATGGGTTGGTAATTGGGTGATTAGTTACGCATTTAGGTATATAAATTACTCAATTGTCCCATTGACTTGATGAACTGAAGAATTGTGGATCTAATTTCATGAAAATATGTGTGTGTTTCAAGGCCCACTGGTGATTATGTTATTGTTTAATCACTTCTTCAAGGCTAAGTGAGTGGTTGCAAATATAAATTTATGATTTATTTGATATAATTGGCAATGGATTATTTATGAATTAGTTACCACATGAATTTCACGGTAATTTATGCTTGACAATCATGAATTACGCATTCATCTATACGTGGGTTATGAGCTAAATTCACCCTATGGTTTGAATAGGATGGTTAGTAAACATGTAGTATTCAATTGAGCTCTGGCATTACATATTAGGATATATTTTTTTTTATCAGCAAAAGCAAATTTAAATTATCTTCTGAGTGAAAAATACAAAACCATTAATCCCAACCTAGCTACAGTTTGAGAGAAAACGGTACAAAAAAAGGAAAACAACAGCCAAGTGAACACAAAGTCTAGTACAAGAGTGAACAAATTGTGATGTGAGCAAGAGTTGAATGTGATCTGCAAGATTGTGCTTCAGATGTAATGTTCCCCTTTCCAAGGTGAAATGAGTGAGTTCTTGTGCTGAGATGAGATGAGGGAGCCCTGGTGACTTAAGCATGTAGATTAGACAGAGAACCTAACTCCACTTTATGACGTGGATAAGGTGGATTGGTAATGAATTAGTAGAACTTGAATTTTAGTTTTGTATTTAGGATCTGAAAATTGTGTGTTTCAATTAGCATGAACCAAGATAATATATATGATGAATGTTTTCCTAAAGATAGAATTCTCATTTCAGCATGTCATGGTAATGGTTGATATTTAGGCCATTTTGAGGCATAGGACTTATAATTTGGATTCCTAAACCAACTACAAGTCCTGAGGAACTTGTGACTCCGTTAGCCTATGTAGAAGCGCTAATCATGTTATATTATTTACATGTGAGGTTAAGTGGCTCCTGTTAAATATTCACAATGATCTGCGAGGTTGACTTGCTCGTCAAGTTTTGTGAATTTGAATTTTGATGATTGGTAAACACTCAATTCTTCAAGACATGGTCTTGCCCTCTCCTATGATCATTTAAGCATAAATGGGATACCGGAGAAACGCCATGAATGGTTATTTTCAAAGCACTGAACTTTCAGTTTCATTTTCATTCAAATGTTTTAGTTCACTTTTCACTAATCTCATCGTCTATACCTATTGAATATGCTTATTTTTCTTTTTTATCTTACGCTCCGTTTCTCTCTCCTCTCTTGGGGACCTCTCGATATTTCTCGCATTTTTCACAACCTACTTCTTTTTGTTACATCTCTTTTAGCTTGTACATGGCAAGACTATGATAATGACATACATAATTTAGACATTTCATAACATAGACTTACAAACCACTTAATAACTTGACACCCTGAGTTTTTAACAAAGAAAAGAGCACAATAAGCGTAATGATTGTCAAGTAGTATTTTAGAGCTTAAGTTCTGGATTATCGCACCTAAAGGAGCACAAGACAAGTATTCATTATTTCAAATTCGTTATTAAGTAGTTTCTTTCATTTAGTGTTTCTGTTTTATAATCCATTGTGTAAACAAACAATTAAAAGACGATATCAACAAAATGGTGATTTAAATGAAAATAGTTTTTGAATCAGGGAAAAAGTAATCCAGGGCATGAGTTCATAGAGATCATTCGATAATATTGAAAAGAAAATATTGAAAATATATAATTATTGTGAAGTTGATTATTCCAAGGGCAAGGAATTATGTATAATCTGATCCTAACTTCTTTCAATAACTTAGGACTTTGATGGATTCTAACCACCTAGCTTGTTTTTTTTTATTCTAGGTGTAGGAAGATCCAAAACACTACGTTATGTGATAACTCCTAGCTTTCAATGTAAATCTATGGTCATTGTTATTGCATCAGACCTACTATTTCTAGCTAGATTTAAATACAACTTATGATTGCCTTTAGTCCAATTATGATCTACATCTTTCGAGTATTGGATCCTAATTCATTTCGATTATTAAGCCTAAATCGGAGATAACGCATTAAGGATAAATCAATCATAAACCCTAACCTAGATCAACATTCACAAAATTACCGGCATTCAATACATAGAAATTAGGAAAAACTCCCCAAACTAACGGTTATTTGACTAATGAAATAAAAAACTAATTGTATACTAATATAATTAGCAAGCTAAAACGGTACAACTTCATAATTACGGAAAGTAAGATTTTCCGTTAAAATGACGGAAAACGTTAGAAAAAACCCAAAATCTAACAAGTCTACAGTTAGATTTTGAGTTAAAATAGTCATACGTCAGTTAGTTCTTGGAGATTTTTCTAACGATTTCGGTTAGTTTTAACAGAAAACGTTACCTTTTAACAATTATTGTAACTGTACAATTAGTTTTTGGTCGACAAGATAGTCAACAGTTAGTTTTTGCGCGGGACAAAGTCACCATAGTTAGTTCCTGGTGTTGTCCCTAGGAATTAAACCCCTAATCCTTAATAATCGTATATTATGGAGGTTTAGTTGTTCACGGGGAGAAAATACGAAGACAAGAAGAAGGAATCACTTTCATTCATAATATTCAGTCAAAGTTAATACACATTACCAATTTAATTGTACAAATGTTTTTGTTCATTCTTCAATCTCGCAAGCTCTCAACTCTAGGTTTATCTCAATACTAATATGATACAAGATCTAAAAGATCAAATGTAAAGTATGAAGTACAAGATCCATTTTCTAGAGTCTGGGAACCGATGTAAATAGGAGAAATATGTAGCTTTGAGCATAATTTAGGACATAAGCACTTTAAGAATTAATCCTTAGAGCAGCAAGCAAGGAAAATCGCGTTCTATCCAGGAATGGTATGGTGCACGGTTCTGGGAAGGAAACCGTCCCGCAACATTATGTAGATCTCGAAATTTCCTTCGATTTGATATCGCACAGACCAAAATCGGAGTTCGTATGAGGAAATTATGCCCTTCGCAAGATCATACGAACTCTTAGACTCCTTAGACCGACTTTCGCTCCATTGTTTTTTCCTTTTTTTTTTCAATTGAGAACCTATAATTCATCAAAAACATAAAATGCCAATAAAATAGTAGAGAACGAGCTAGAAGTGGAGCCAAAAGGCTATAAAACTCTATATAATGCGGCACTTTTAGGTGCTTAAATGCGTTCGCATCATTTCCCAATGCGATAATAGTAGTGCTCGAGTGCCTTCAGAGGGGATCTTACGGACCGTCTCCGTCTTAGTGTCCTAGTAGTAGAACATTCAGAATTCTCCATGGAGTATTCATGCCGATTTTTTTGTTGATGGGGTTCTTGATGTAGGTCATTTTTTCTCAAAAATAAGTTTTTCTTACTCTCCTTCTCGAATATTTGTTCTTTTACTAGTATGAAACGGGATGGTTGGTCTTCCATGTTAAAATGGTTTCTCTATTTTTTTCAATAATAGCCATCATCTCGTCTCTATCGGCATATTCAAATGGGTCTCCATCGTTATTATGTCTGCCATAGATTGGTAGGAAGATACATTCAGATATACTATTTTGGCTTTCGGTTTAGTTTTACTTGTACACTTCAATCATTGGGCGATTTTTGTCTAGTTTTGATTCATTCCTAATTTTCTCTCTGATCAACTTAGAAGTCTATTTTTTTTGGATAAGCGCGGAAAATTTTATTAATGAAGATTAACCCTCCGAGAAGGAGAGGATCTAGAAGATCAAAAGGCCGAGAACAACAATTACAAAAAGAGTTCAATCAACGGGAATTTCCTAAAGGCTAACCCAAAAACCTAAGGCTAATTGTCCCGAAACAACAAAAAATGATAAAATTACTCAATAGCGAAACTATCATCCATAGCAGGACTTTCTCGGAAGGGTTTTATCCCACAAGATGACAGGTGCAAAGTAGTCTTCTGAACCACTGACCATTCATGCCTGAGAGAGCGAGAGTTCCATAAAATACTAAACTAATAATTAGATTGAATGGCTTTGGAGCTGCCTCCCTTTACAAAACCCCACGGATCTTCCTTATCCTTCTCAGTGAAAATTGGAGATGGTCTTGTCTGCACAATAGATCTCTCTCTGCTCAAAGACCGTGTGCGAGCTCTAGTATTATAGATAGTACGTTGCAGTGTCTCTGACAACTATTTCGGAGGTCGACCCAATTGAGCTTTCGGCTTAGCCGTCGGCGAGCTGAACACTTGAACATAGCTCTGTTTGGTGGTCGGAATTTGAGCTTCCTGCACTTGAGGATCTTCAATACAATAGAGTGGATTCAAGCTTTTATCAATTGTGGAATCAACTACATGATCTTCTAACGCCTGGGACTCCACAACTATCACTTCCTCATCTCCTGAATATGAAGAGATGTGTCTCCATCTCCGTCGTCTCAATACTACGTCGGGGATAAATTTCCTCTGAACTGTTCGAACCCAACTCCACTGAACCTATAATTGGATCTCATGGATTCTAGTTTTGTGTTGAGTTAAACAAGTGAGTTGGGCTTCAACACAACCCACGCGGTTCGAGTGCTTCAGGACTTCACTCGACCCACCTACTATCTGCATATTCTTATCACCGTCTACCAACGACTGAGAACACTAAGGTGGTACGCTTGCCTCACCATCACCTAATTTTGCGGTGGGAGAAAGATTATCCCGAGGTACATCCAAGTGACCAACTGGTCCGGACAGATTCTATATCGGAACGAGATGTGTTTGAGCAGTAGACAATTGTAGTACATGAGCGCTAGAACTTTTCCTTAGAACCGAGTCAATCTCGGTGGATACAACAACCCGAGATTCCGAGGACAATTTCAAAATCTTGATGAGATCGGAATTCGAAATTGAAATCAAAATCGAATCCTTTGATCAACTTAGAAGTCTAAGTTGTGCTAGATGATCCTTCTTCTCTTTATTTTTGGCGCATCTAAATGATTTTCAGTCAACTAAGCTTCCTACTCTCTCCTCAATTTATCAAACCAATTGAAATTGTGTTACAATGAAAATAATCTCTATTGGGCTAATACCTAAGCTAATTGTATAAATTATAAATTTAAAAAATAAAATTAAAATACCTTTATTTTTTAAATTGAAACCAAATTCATGAATTCATAAATAAAAGGCAAAGTAAGAACAAAACAAAAAACAAATTGAAAAACAAATTTTTGTTTCAATAAGGCTCTGTAAAAATGTTACATGAGCTTGAGGCATTCGATTGTTCACGTTGGAGGTATTCAATAGCTGAGGTTTGCACATACATATTGGCTAATTCCTTAGCTATCTTGAATATCTTGCGATGATTTCACTCGGTGTCGGTTAATAAATTTTCAACAATATTTGATCTATCACAATTCTAACTTTATCGGTCAACTCTTCTTCTTCTACCTCAGCTTTCTAGCGTCATTTCCAATGGTCCCGCCTTGGCAGCCTTTTGACCTTCAGACTGGACTTCAGCCGTGGTTGATCAATATCTGCTGGAATGATGTGTAAGACCCTGCCTCATCCAATCTTTTTCTCTTGCTTCATTCTTTATCCTCATCGAGTGTTTCACTTTAGCTAATCATTAATGAGGCTCCACCAATGTTTCTAAGCAAATGCATGACCCCGCTCGTTTTTGTACATTCTTCGTCTGAGCCATGAGTTGGTTGTTGGATATTCCACTTTGGTAGATGTGCACACACGAAACCAACAACCATAGAAATTGTTAAACTTGGTATCCACGAGCCCTCAATGGTCCATAATCTTCCGCCTACGTTGCAATATTTGAAATGCTCAACCAAAATGAAATTCTCGTCTGAGTGTTCCCTTTCACCGCATCCTTTGAGGTATGAAGCTAAAATGAGATTTTTTTTAAAGGAAAATATATTAATAATAATCCAAAGCTTTCGGGACGAAAACAAAGGACACGGGGGAGAGACCCGCGATACAGAACAAGAGCATGCCAACAAGGGCAACTCAAACCAAACCCGACAAATGGTGAACAAGGTCTAATAACCTAGATTTTTCAACCATGAAGCAAACAAATAAAACAAATACAGACAAGAGCACTGGCGTCATTGCTCAGCCTCAACCAATCCCAACAAGGGGAGCAAACTAAACAAAGATAACTGGTCTAAAACCCCCAAATGCCAACCAAATAGCCCAATAAAACAACAAAGGTCTAGATAACCTAGATTTAACCAGTGTTAAGCTCAAAAGGACTAAAAGCACGCGAATACCAAGCTACCCGAAAACTGTCCGAAGTTACGATGATCACCGAAATCTCTATCCTCGGCGTGAAGACGCTGAGGGCACTCACCACCACACCCATACCTAGAAGGCCCCACCAAGCACTACTCAACTCTCAGTATGAGAGCTTGACCGAGGCCAACACCACTAATCGGCCCAAACAAGGAGTCGGAAGAGAGTGACCCTAAAACCGTCATCAGAGAGAAGAATAGAAAGGGCTCACAACTGAGCTCAGCCGAACCAACTAGGCAAAGATATCGGAAGACGAGAGCCCAACACCTCAACAAGAACCTCGAACCTAACCCATCAAGCATTGCTCGGATAACTCAGATAACCAAGTTAACCCGCCGAGAGCCAACACTACGGGTGACCCACAAGGGGGAGTTTAAAGTGATCCAATTCTATCTATTCTCCGACTAAGAGAAAGATCAGACAAATTCTAAGCAAGGTAGGAATAGGGAAAAGGAACCTCAAGAGGATAAGACTACATAAACCCCGACAGAACGAAATGTCACACTCCAAATAGCAAAGAGTCCAAATCCAAAAATCACTGCTTCTTATCCCACGCCTGATCTTCCATCAATCAAATACTCGATCCCCACCGGTCGGAAACACTCTCCCTCATCGGTGAAAACAGAGGGAAGAAGCTGCAAATCAAAACCCAGAGCAACAGAACTGAGAGGAAGCAACAACGACGTCAGGGCCAAAACAACTACCCAACTCGGACGGAAAATAATCAACGAAAGTGACGCCCAA
>JAYMTN010001576.1:0-12570 GCA_036897425.1 Erodium trifolium
AGTGACGCTACCACAGTATTCCTCTCCAGACGACCTTTGATCTCTATAGAGCGATTTTATTTTCAGTTCTGACGTTATTTCAATTTCATTACATATCAGTATTTCAAATTATACGCACATTTTCAATTATAATATAACATCGTCTTTCTTCAAAAAAAAATCTTACATTTTAGTTTTGAAAACAAGAATTTTGTTATTAGAATTGTCCAGAGGAGGCAATGAGTTTTATATTATTGCAAATTGTCATACTATGATCATCCTTTATTGGTGCATACATGAATAAACTAAAAGAGTGTTACATTTTTATTAATTACTAAAATACATTTAAAAAAATTCAATAAAAGGGTATAAAAAAGAAAGAGATAGATCATTTACTTAAAAATATTACCTTTTGCTCCAAGAAAGAAAAAATATTATTATATTCGGTTATCCACAAATGAAGCAGCATCCTAAAGTATATGAAGTGCAAGTGTGCAACCGTCCTTTGTATGCCCACGACGTGTTTGTCAAATTGCCTAAAAGAGAGAAGAAAAATAGAGAGAGAGAAGAGCTGTGTGGAGGAGGATCAATGAGCTTATTCATGGCAGAAGAATATGGAGGTAAGTGAGGAGGACCCTACATTTTCACCTTCTTTCTCTTCAATAATAGCTACAATCTTCTTCTTAACCCGAAGTCTTCCTCACCATTGTTACTCCTCTGTTTTTCCTTCCAAATTACTTCCCTAAGGCCACACAGATCTTGAGCTGGTGGGTGCACCCAGAGACCCAACCACTCAGATCTGTCTGGTTCCTTAGAAAACATACATATTTGATTGGTGTGGGTCTCTGTATCTAGACTTTTTTTTGCTTATTTAATTGATTTTTCTGTCAAGTGGCAGAGACCCATATCAGATCTGAACTTACCCACCACCCTTATCTTCATTGATTATCCAACTTCTTCTTTTCTGGGTTTCTTCTCCTTGATCAGCTTCCATTAAATTCATCTCCTTTTTGGGTGTGTATAATTATTACAAGCATTGTAATTGAATTTGAAGAGCTTCAATCCTAGTTATAATCCCACTCTGGGTTTGGTGGGCTTCTTTGGATCAATTATCTGAAACCCCATATTTGTGAAAGGTGTGTTTGAATCCAACATCACAGTTTGATTGCTTTTTTGTGAATAAGGTGGGAAGGAGAAGAAAGGAAGGCCAATTCATTAAGTTTTGGTTCCTCCATTGATCTTCCTTCCCACCTTTTTTTGTTGTACACTCTCCTTGGCTTGTTCCAATTTGACCATCAATTGAAGTTGCCATTTTTTAGAATTTCCATAATGTTGCTCTACTACTTGTTCACTTGCCTCTCCTGCATCATCTTCCTCAAGTCTCTTCCTCTCAAACCTCTCCCACCATGGGCAGCTGAGATGAGGTTGTTGTCACTATGCTGTTGCAAAGATTTGCCATTCATTCCCATTTATAGGTGGATAGTGAAAAGCATGTCCACCACTTTTTCATACATGAAGATGAGAGGCTACAACCCCACGTCCTCAAAGTCGAAGGTGGAGGGGGATTTGGGTGTGGAAATGTCCCTTTTGGACTTGCCTGACCTGGCCTTGGAATGCATTCTTGAGAAGCTTCCTCCGTCTGAGTTATGCGATATGGCTGGGGTTTGTACTAGTTTGAGGGAAATGTGCACCAGTGACCACCTGTGGGAGAGGCACATGAAGCAGAAATGGGGTAGGATTATTGGTCCAGCTGCTTACAGGGAGTGGCAATGGCATGTGAGCTACATCAAGGAGTTCGGCAACCTTGAGGTTACGAGCCAGTCAATGGGTTTCAAGCTTTTGTCATTTCTTTGGCCTTTTGGATCATCATCCGAGATGGACATTAGTAGCAGTAGCCATATCAAGAAGACTATTGCTCCACTTGAGTCAACCATGTCTTTGTATCTTGCTCTTGAGAACGGCAACTTTTGGTTCCCTGCACAAGTCTATAATCGGGAGGTAGTTGCTTCGACTACTTGCTCACCGCTTCTAATTATGTTTGTGCTATTGTTTTGCTTCTCCTGCAATTACATGACATATTATATTTTATGCTATATGCAGAATGGGCATGTTGGGTTCATGTTATCTTGCTATGATGCTCATCTCATCTACGACTCTGCTACAGACACCTTCCAAGCCAGGTATGTTATGCAGATATTATCTTCATAGGATCTGACATGTAATCCTATCTTATTATAGCTGAACGTTATGTTTGGTGTTGCCTATTTCAGGTACCCACCACATGGAAGGAGCGCAGTTGCTGTAGAGAATGGAGTGACATGGGAAAGACTACGTGCATCACCTGTTGATACTTCTCCCCATGATCTTCACAGGTCTGACTGTCTTGATGAATTACGCCCTGGCGATCACATTGAGATTCAGTGGAGAAGAAACAAAGGGTTTCCATATGGTTTGTCCAACTCCAACTTTTTCCCATTATTTCCTCAATGTCTCATAACAGTTAGTTTACTAGATCGCCACAACATAAACCAAATTGTAACGAGTGTCAAGTCACTGGTTTTGACCCCATTCTTCCTATAAAAAATCATCACGCCATTTTTAGAATGATTTTCTTATAAGACACGTCATGTATGTACATTGCAGGCTGGTGGTATGGTGTTATAGGCCACTTGGATTCATGTGATGGGAACGCAAACTACTGCCTTTGTCGTGATAGTGGTGAGTTGATTGATACTGTTCCTTTTCTTGTAGAAAGTTGAACTTTATATTCCCTTGATTGCTCACATGATGAAGGAAACAAACAACTAGATGAGGCTGCAACCATGGTTGCAAGATTCCAAGTCTCTATAAAAACATGGATGATATACTGTAAATTTTTAGTAATTAGGTCCTTAACTGGAATCCTGTTAGTGGTGGACCAACATGTATGCAAATTTAAGCATGGACCCGGAGAGAAAGCATTAGATTCAAAATGTGTATAAGGCGCTTTTGTTGAATCTTGTTCTTCAATACATGGACCACCATATGTGAAGTATTGTTGGTCCCTAAGACAGATCATTGTCACTGTGTTGCAATTTCTGTATACACTCTTAAAACCTATGTCTCTATGGAGTATTTTTGGCCAACTGCATTGAAAGAACTCAATGCCTCTCCCTTTCCTTGTATTTGTCAAGCAAGTTGGCACCTTCCTTCTAAGTTAGCATGTACTTTATACTCGTCTAAGGTTTCAATTTTTCTGTCATTTTCTTTTGTGATTATTGAAGCACCCCCGCGTTGAAGAAAGGTGAAACTAATGGGAAACTTTTCCAAAATAGTCCTAAACACTTGAATTTGTTCCGTTTATTCCTGAAGTTTGGCATACTGGTTCAATTTAGTCCTAAAATCTAGACAAACTGTTCACTATAATTTGAAGGAATGATTAATTGCAAAAGGTAGCAAGAGGTGTTCACTTTCTGCAAATCGTTGCCCTCTGATTTGGTAATAGCAAAAACGTGCCAAGAACTTGTCTTTTTGTTGCAGTTTGTATCAATTTGTTTCAAAATACCCATTTTACCTCTAATTTTTTAAAGTAAAAAAAAAAATATAATCTCCCCTAATTTTGGATATTTTCTTTGTACTTATTATTTTCAAATTTTCAAGGGCAAAATTGTCATTTCGAAACTGTTTGATACAAAGAGCAACAAAAAGACAAGTTCATGGCACTTTTTGTCGTTACCAAAGAAGAGGGTTGTGATTTGCAAAAAGTGAATAACTTTGGGTACTTTTTTAGAGTTAACTCTAATTTGAACCCTGTCCAAACTTTATGACTAAATGGAACAAAACTCAAGTTTTAAGACTAATTTTGAATGAAACACAAAAATGTGGGACTACTTTGAACAGTTTCCGAAATAGTTGACCCCTCTATTTAACCGCTAAAGCTTTTGGATTAGAGTAAAATATAACATGAAATCCCAGTTGAGCGATAATTTGCTTATATTAAGAATTAGCTATAAATTTGTTTTGATAAATTGCATATTTAACATTGAATATGGTACAACAGACACTGTGATGTTGGAGTTCTGTCAATACCCAGCTGATTCAAGGTGGAGGAGCACATCCATCAACAGGAAAGACCATAGAGAAGCAGGAGATGAGGAACGTGGGTTTTACGGGGGAATCAGGAAGCTAAGAAAACAGGACGACATCAACAAGTGGAAACAACTCTGCCCGAATGAAGTTTTGAACATGCCTTGAGGCCGAAACATTTGGACATATTAACAACTCTCACTTACACAAGCTCACCATACATCTAATGACACAACTATATGGCTTCCAGGGTTTGGGAAATGATGTTTCGCTTGTGCGAATGTGGACTCGGGTTGCTTTGCGTTTGTCAACTCTGCTTCCTTGTCCATGTGAAGATCGCGCTGGATGTTATGTCAATTTTTTATCCATTTTTGTCCGGTTTGTTAAGATGTTGGAACTGAGAATGAAATAAGAGACGTTTCCAATTGTATGTACAGCAATCTTGTAATGCATGGTTTGCCAATTTAAATGGATCTTCCCGTTATACCATCTTCATTTCAGTTTCAGAATCGCTATTACAGGGAGAGATAAATGATTCAATATGTTACAAATAATTAGGGGAAGTGGTAGATAAACGCTCTTACTTACCATCTTTTACTATCTAATAATTTTCTTGGGAAAATTACAATTACCTACCCTTAACGTGTCATGATTACCTGACATATACCTTCAAGTATTTTTAACTGACACATATATTCATGTTTTTACATTTAACGATTAGCTTCTTTTATTGTAAAATGACAAAAATATCCTCAACTACTCTTCAATATTACACAATCCCACCATTCATTAATCATTTTTTTTGTTTTTTCTTTAAATTTCATTTTCTAATTCTTTTTCTTTAATTCTTTTTTCTGAAAACCAACATTAAATCAATTTCATTAATTTTTTGAAATGATTTTTATTTCCTTCATTAAATTTTTCCCTTTTTTGATATAAGATTCAATTTTAGTTTTTTTTTTTAATCTAAAATTAAATAAAATCATATTTCATTATTAAGATTCGCTGCATATTAATCATTGAGATGTTATTAACTTGTACTCGAAAGTTGAGCCACTTGTTACTATTTATCTTTGATTAAATATCAAGAGTTTAAATCTAATAATCATAATTTAAATCAGACTCGTAATATAAAAATCAAATTAAAACTAACATCCTTCTGACTGTGTATGGTTTTCAGTTTCTACCCAAATTAGGTATTTGATTGACCCTCCCTTTTAGGGGACAGTGGACACAACACAAGAACTACTCCGGCGATCGCGCATCAATTATTGCTTGAAAGTGGTCAAACCCTCTAAAGTCAACAAAAGGAGAGGAAAAGCCCAACTATAAGCACTTTATTTATTCCAATAACCTCAGCCGTTGGATTAAAAATAAGCCAGTGTTACGCTGTCACGTGCCGTAACCAATGGTAATCTCGCGCTCTTCTCTTTTTCTACCGTACGTGGCGGAGCTTGGTGGCCCATACTGCACCAACCCTTAACTACCCCAATTACAGCCGGGCCAACTTGGGCCCAACCCAATTGAAGAATCTTTATTATTCTCCAATAATTAATTTTCAAATAATGGATTTGTTAGATTTATTGTTTCGAAGAAATTGACTGTTTTATATTTTTCTTGGCATAATTCTTTTTGTTTTTGTAAATTTGAAATATTTTTTATTTTCTAACGTTATCAACCATTTAAACATGCATAATAGGCATCCACTTAATCGGACTCACAAATTTAGACTTCTAAAACATAAATAAAACCTTCCACTTAATACCACAAATTTGAAGGTAATATTTTTTAATTCACAAACATATTAAGTTATTTTATCTCATGTCAACAATTTTGATGGATGACTGTATCTTGAGGTAATTGGAATTTTATTTATATAAGATAGTTAGACTTTTTTTTTGTTGCTACATATGACATCTAAAAGTATTCTTTTTGCGAGCATATAATGAGAATTTTATTAGATAGAGAAATTGAATATACGTAGGAGATAACGGGAAAGAAGAAGAGTGAGATTAAGTTTTAGTCCGTAGACATCAAACACTAACTATATAACATATTGTCTTGTTATACCAGGGATAATAGTGGTGAGCCCAGTGCCTCGATTGAATGGATAGACGGTAGGAAGTCGATGATTGGCATTTCCTGTCTCGACCTGAAAGGGCCCACAACAAAGGATCCGGGGCGCTTGAGAGGATAGGGGGCATCCAGAGAGGAATTTAGGAAATGAGGGAAGCATGGGGTCGGTTGTGCACCGACTATGGCAGGCCGAGGTGTGCTTCCTCCCACACACCCTGATGCTAGTGGGCCTAGTCATTGACCCGGGCGAGACCGCTTGGCAGGTCTCGCCTTGATCGAATTCGGAGCAATTGTGCTCTCCCCTTACCCTGGGGTGGCCATCCATCGTAATACCGTAGGCAGCCTTCGAGGCTTGGAAGGGTTTTGCACCATCCAGAGGTGACCCCAGATTAAGTAGGAGGTCCTGTATCACCTCTACCTCTCCAAGTCCTAGGGTCCGTCCTCCAATAGGGGACAAGATGAAAAGAGTGAACACAACGCCCATCCTTCCCATTAGTGACGGTGTGTTAGACAGAAGATTCTAGATCGAAAACGAAACCAGAAAAGTCCATCAGACAGGCCATGATATGGGAGGAGCAACTGTACATTATGTGATGGTAAAAAAAGATAAGTAATATTAAATGAGTAAGATCAACGGACAAGATGACAAGCCCATGAGGGCTAGCGTACACCAACTGTAGATTAATATTGCAGATTCTTTCACGAGTCATGATATACGCAGAAAAAATGTTATCCAACTGCTTAGCTGCTCACACGTCCCAGCTCACAACACACTTCACTTTCTCTCTCCTCTGAAGATCTAGAGAGAGAAACAGAGGCAGAATGTGTGCTCGAAGAAGCATTTACACCGGAGCTTCAATGGCACCGAGCTTCGTTCTTCTATGGAATCTCATTCTGCTACTGCTCGACCTCTCTCTCTCCTCCGCTCGTCCTCGTGAGCTTTCACTTTCCTCTTCTATTTTCACTTTATCTCTGTTTTTGCTTTACTCTAAGAAACCCGATCTTGCTGGAGAAATGAGGATTTGAGCTAGCTAGGTTTCCAAAAGTGAATTCGAACTCTGTTTCAGTTAACTCAGTAAAAAAATTAGTGACCTTGTGAAAAATGTCTAGATTGTTTGTAGATATGGTGGGTATGATTAGAGAAAGTGAAAGGTTTGGAACGTTTTGGTTTAAATTGGATTGGTAGGAATGTAATGTATTTGATAAATTTGGTAGTTTAGTTCGCTTGATACGGATCTATTTGTCTAATTTTGTGAAATTTTCTCTATTTATTGAAAGGGAACTTTGCTGATTGTGGGAACCAAGTTTCAGTTCCTTGTTTGTGAAAATGATTGATTCATGGAAGTGATTTTCATTTATGGAAAGTATATACATGATTGACGCAGTTATTTAATGACAATTTGCTTTCTGGTGAGTTGTTGACTAAGTATCCCACTATAGATTAAACGTCTAGAAAAAAAGCTGTTATCTTTTTTTATTTTAGGAAATATAGAACCAATTGGTTGTTTCTTGTACTGATGTATTTAGAAGATAGATTTTTTCAGTGATTCTATCATTTGTTTTTCTGTGTAATTGTCTTCATAGGACATTGAAATTTGGTGTTAGGTTCTTTTGGATTATATGAGACTTGACGAAACCATTGTGTGTTTTTAGTAACTTAACTATCTTGGTTTTGTGGTTCTTGACTTCTAATTTGTTTGTGTGATCTGGAATTTTAATCGCTCCAGAACCATTTGCTATGCGCATCAGCTGTGGAGCTCGACAGAATATCCATACCCCACCGACCAATACGCTTTGGCATAAGGATTTTGATTATACAGGGGGGATACCGGCAAATGCTACTCGGCCAAGTTTCATTAGCCCTCCTCTTAAGACACTGCGATATTTCCCCCTGTCTGAAGGCCCTGAAAATTGCTATAGTATCAATCGAGTTCCTCATGGGCACTACTGGATTAGAATCTTCTTTGGATTGGTAAAGGAGCCTAATTTTGACAATGAACCTCTATTTGACGTTTCTGTTGAAGGCACCCAGATATATTCTTTGAAATCCGGCTGGAGCAACCACGATGACCAATCATTTGCTGAAGCCCTTGTATTTCTTACAGATGGTTCTGCATCTCTTTGCTTTCATAGCACAGGTCATGGAGATCCATCTATACTTTCTATTGAAGTTCTTCAAGTTGACTCTAAAGCATATCAGTTTGGTCAACAGTCGAGCCAAGGGATCATTCTCAGAACAGCCACAAGGCTGAGCTGTGGCATGAAGATGCCAAAGTTCGATGAGGATTACAGCGGTGATCACTGGGGTGGGGACAGATTCTGGAATCCCATTGTATCATTTGGTCACAATGCTGATACCCCTAAATCTACTGGAAGTAGCATAAAGAAGGCTTCAAGTTCACCAAACTTTTACCCTGAAGCCCTCTACAAGACAGCACTTGTTAGTACTGAGACTCAGCCAGATTTAGAATATATAATGGATGTTGATCCCAATAGAAACTACTCAGTTTGGTTACACTTCGCCGAGATTGATGCTTCAGTCACTGCTGTGGGGGGAAGGGTATTTGACATCCTAATTAACGGAGATACTGCATTTAAGGATGTCGACATTATCGAAATGAGTGGTGGTCGTTATACTGCCCTCGTACTAAATACAACTATCGCTGTTAATGGAAGGACATTGACGATAACCTTGCAGCCGAAAGAAGGTAGTTATGCAATAATCAGTGCCATCGAGGTCTTTGAAGTTATTGTAGCTGAGTCTAAAACTTCACCAGAAGAAGGTATATATACTACTCTTGATTAGTACTGTGTGAACTTTCTTGATTATTTGACAGTAGAATAATTCATTTTACGTACCCGCATACATGGTGACAGTCAACCATCTTTTCTCTCTCTTTGAACTGCCAATGATCGTATTATTTTGTGATGTCTTTGGCATGAAACCACTTGTATTTTCTGCTGCAAAGGACTTTATATCTGGAGATCAACTCGATTCAAAACCTTGAAACTCTCAACTTGACTCTGACTTATGAATTGGATGAATAACCTGTTTTATACAATAAAGAAAATACATATAAATTTTAAAATATTTCAAATTTTAAATCTGTATTTGGGTAAATCTGTATTTCAAAAAGCTTAAGCTTATTGGTGAAGTTGCCTGGTTTTGTAATATATCTAACAGTGCTAGTATTTTTCACACAAGTGGAGTGTTACATCTTTGTATCAGTATTTTTACTTTGTGTGTTGAGTGCTGCAACTGCAAAATGTAGTTTTATCATGGTTTGAAACTGATACTAATTAGATCATCTTTATTTTTCTCTAGTTAAAGCTCTACAGAGTTTGAAAAGCACATTGGGATTACCCTTACGGTTTGGGTGGAACGGGGATCCGTGTGTTCCTCAGCAACATCCATGGAATGGAGCAGACTGCCAATTTGACAAAAGTAGCAATAGATGGGTCATAGATGGACTGTAATTTCTTGATCTTTTGCCTCACATATGTCTCCTTTTAACATCTGTGATAAGCTACTTGCATTCGTATCTCTATCCTTTTTGCATGGATGTTCCGATTAAATTCAGTTCTTCCTAGTTTAACATGGAGAGCGTCAGCTTAGTTGTTAATATGCACGACTGTCACTTAGTTGGACAAATTCTTTTGCTTACCTAATATGCAATCAAGAAAGCTCTTTTGGTGTTTCTTTCTTACATTAATCATACTAGTATGAACTAAGTGCTTTTCATCTACATTACCAGTGGTCTTGACAACCAAGGTCTGAGGGGTTTCTTGCCAAGTGGCATTTCCAAACTGCGTCATCTACAGAGCATGTAAGTTATTTTAGCCTCCTTGTTCACTTTGATTATGCAACTCAAAGTACTTTCTGATTTTTTTCTCAGTGAAATCTGGGCTAGCCAATTGTTCCAGACCTTAATGAAATAACCATGTAAAAAAGTTAAAGCAACCTTATTCATCCTCGTTCACTGTTCTTTGTTTTACTAAGAAACTTGAAGAGTCGAGCGTGTAATCGCTTTTGCTTTTGTATTTGCAGAAATTTGAGTGGAAACAGCATTCATGGGGTGATTCCTTCATCTCTAGGAACTATATCTACCTTGGAAATTTTGTAAGTGGTGCCTCTGCGGATTCTGCCTCTCCAGAATCTATTGTTCTCCCCGTCCCACTTAATTGTTCATTACTATAAATGGATGTACCACTTCAACTGTTGAGTCATTATCATATATTCTTCCTATTACGCATAACACATATTCTTAAGGTGATTAAGACTCGGGACAATTTGTCATTACATGATACATGACATGTAGTTAATGAACATACTACTAATTTTCTCTGTTGGTCTCTGAAAACACTTGGTTGCATGACAGGGACCTCTCCTACAACTTTTTCAATGGATCCATTCCCGAAAGTCTTGGACAGTTAACATCATTACAGAGATTGTAAGTCTCTTTGATGATCCTAGTTGTTATGTCTATGCAGAAAAGAGAATACTGATGTAACTGCCTTTGTGCAGATATCTGAACGGTAACTCTCTGTCTGGAAGAGTGCCTGCTGCACTTGGAGGAAGACTTCTTCACAGGGCGAGCTTTAAGTAAGCTCACTCAAGCATTACTTTGAAAACACAATCTTCATAGAAGACCTGACAAAAACTTTCAGAAGGTTTTTGTGTTATATAGTTCTGATTAACTCTATATGATTTGCTATTCTAAAGAGATTTACTATGGACCCATGCAGCTTCACTGATAATGCTGGCCTTTGTGGTATACCGGGACTTCCTACATGTGGGGCCCACCTCTCTGCCGGTGCAAAGATAGGCATTGGCTTGGGTGTATGCATAACATTCCTACTGCTCGTTATATGTTCAATGTGTTGGTGGAAGAGGCGGCAGAATATTCTCAGAGCACAGCAGATGGCAGGTAAGAATACCCATATCCAATTGGCAACCACAAGTGAAGAGCAATGAAATCTTTAGTATACTAGAAAATAATGCATATGCATGAAATAAAATAAAATAAAGGGTTAATTGCCAGTAGCTATTGCGTGCTATACGTTTTTTGCACATAACTATCTTCGACTTTAAAACGGTATTTACAACTACCTAAACTTTCAAAAAAAATGGAGATAGTTCTTTTTCATTAGAGAATGACAAAAATACCCTTGACCCTAACTCTAGAAATACCATTTTTTTCCGTCTTTGCAGAACCGTTTTTACATCTAATCAAAATGTTTTAGTAGTTATGGACTCTTTTCTGAGATTAGGGTCAACGGCTTTTTCCTCATTTTTTTGGCAAAAAAAGAGTTATATGTGATTTTTAAGTGCAAAAGACTTGTAATACGCAATGGACATCTGCAAATAACCCTACAATAAAATAACTTGCACTAATTTCTTTACCTTTTCTTATGCCAAATTTATATACGCCTATACTTGTATATGTGTTTCTACAGCCAGAGAAGCTCCCTATGCAAAAGCTAGGACCAATTTAACGAACATCCAAATGATGAGGCATCATAACCATTCTCGAACTGCCACTGAAACGGGTCCCAGCTTGCTCTCATGATTGATCCGCAAACATCACCTGAACTTCTTTGCATTGGAACCATACATGTGTTATGCTCTCCCAGTTGGTGAATCTTACGCTTGGCATGAAACAAGAACTCCGAATCTGTAACTGCCCGGGCCACTGCAGGGCGTCTTGAAGTAGGTTTTTCTGTTCCATGATGTCGTTTGGTTACACTGAAAATTGATAGGCAAAACTAGTACGATGATTCTGTAGTTGGTCATAACTATATATAAGTTACGAGAAACCTTGTACATTTCCCACTTAGATCTTGACATAGAATTATTGTAAACATATGTAGAGACCAAATCATATAGAAACCAAGATTGTTCCTGGTTCTTAAAAACCATAACAGGATCAGGTGACAGGCGCTGCTGCCCTTTAATTTACTGTTTCATATTTGTTACCGAAAATATTCCAAAACTATACTGCTCTGTTTCTATTTAGTTTTCCATGTCATTTTGTTTCAGTTTAATCCTTTTATTTATTTTTGTTCTAATTTTACATCTATGCACTTTTTGCTAGTTGTAGCACATGAGTCTCCAAGAGGACATTCCAACAGTCAAGCTTCTATGTGAAAGGTCTTGAATTTGATTCAGTATGAACAAATAACTGCATTTAATCCCGAGGTTTAAATACATAAACTAATTCTCTGAATCAAAACGTGTCCTTATTTGAAATATGTATATACTTTGTATAGCACACAACACTCGAATTGATGTTACATGGAAACATACATGACCGCCACATATATACACATGTAAGTACAGGGAAGAAATAAAATAGAATTCACCCCTTAACCTAAAAATCGTTTGAACCAATCTAAGTCATTCATTTCATAAATGGATGGATGAGATGCAATTGAGTTGTTGACTGAAAA